>JAZHYW010056228.1:0-16554 GCA_037355805.1 Ixodes ricinus
AGTTGCGTTTGTATCGAGTGCGTTTGACTGCGTTCCGTCGAGAAACGAAAGCGAGTCACCGGTACATCTGTGCTTCGTAGCGTGGAATCCAATTCAAGGAATAGCTTGGCACGCGACATAAAGGCCCGTTCACACACTTGCAACGAGTAGGACCGACTAAGACAGGACCTGTTTTCTCTCCTGACGTCTTAGGACCGGACGCGCTGCTGCGGAGCATGTAGCCGTCTGCAAGAGGCTTAAAACCCGGTCTCGTCTCAGTCGGTCCTACTCGGTTCTCACAGCCGCAACGCAGTCAAACGCACTCAAACGCTCTCAAACACAACTGTGCGTAGGGGCCTCTAGCAGAAACTCGGAGTTTGTGTTCTCTTGGCTAGACTCCAAGGCCGGCGTATCATCAAAGACTGTGAAAGAAGGCTCCGTCGAAGCTACGCGTATAGTGTTCGAGCGGGGCACCCGGGCACGTGAAGTCGAGTCTCAAGTGCTCGCGCGCACCATGGCTTGGCAGGCTTTCTTTAACACAGTCTAAGACTGGTTCTCCCATTTGTATCGGTTGCGTCCAGAGTACACCGTGGTCCGGAGCCACCAAAACGACAGCAACGACGGAGCCGGATCGACCGCCGTCATGACTGCTTCGCGAAGATATAGATTGCTTGGCGCACTTTGTGTACGGCGAACACTTCGCCTGGCGACTTTGTCGTTGCTGTCGTTTCGGTCGCAATGGACACAGATAACGCAACTGTTCGAACCAGGCAGGACGCGGATTCTAGCAATCCGGCCAACACACAAAAAACAGTTATGGTGGCCTTATTCATTGAGCCCGAAAATGGCAATAAATTTTGCTTGAAATAAGGCAAAGTTCGTAATGCCATTTTTCACTTCCACCTCGTGAGTCCAAGGGATCGATGGCTGTTTGAAGAATTTGCATAGATCGGTTTCTTAACGTGTCGTGCTAGGATTTACTGCAGAGGTGCCCGAAGGTGGTGGAAGCCTTCGCTAAAATTGTGCGAAGATTGGCTCACCTGAGTAAATCGCGAAACATCTAAAACATGTGTTTTCTCTATACCTTTGCATGTACGCTTAAATAATATTTTGTGTACTTTGGCGCTTATTTGGCCCAAATAAAGTGAAGAATAGGTAAGCCGATTGTATTTTCTTTCTATTTCAACAATTGTTCAGTCGTAATAAACGGCAGAATAGCCCAGAACGATTTTCTGATGATTTTGAGAAAAAAGGCTTAGCGATAATGTTTTCATAGACAAAAGCAGTTAATTTCTTTCCTTTGACTCCGGAGGGTTTATATATTCATACTCTCAGTTAATGACCTTCGAGCACCTCTGTAGTAAATTCCAGCGCGATAATTTAAGCCTACCTATATGTGCGGTCCCTTCAAATCTTGTGCACTGGCGTTGCATATCCCTTTGTAGTTCGTCTATGTTTATGCTTAGTTGATGGAGACTATTAGAACGTCATGAAACCCACTCAAGCCTAAACGTCTTGAATGACGGGAGCTCGAGATATCTACGAGGCAATACGTATAGCGGCTCTCTTGACCTCAGTTACGTATTTTAAAACTTATGCCGTATACAGTCTTTGGTTTTCTAATATTGAAACACGTGGCAGTGATCATATTCCAACTTACACCATCCTGAAGGGATTTTCAAGTCGGAAGTCTCTACAATACCATCCGTCGTACAAACTGGCAAACCACCGAAACCTCAATGGAGACTTATTGTAAATCTTATCAAGCTTTCAAGACTTCAGTGATGCTGTTGTTGCTGCGACAAAAAGTGAAACCAGAAATTTCAATCTTCCTGTGTGGTTTGAACCGCCATTGATGGGGAATATGAACGGTTACGTGCAGAAAGGTCAGAAGAGAGTACAGAAGAACCAATGATTTATAAGATCTACGTGAATCTCGACGAACGCAGAAAAAGGTGAGTCAGCATCTACAAAACCTCGGAAGAAATAAATGGAGAACAAATTGTGCAAAACTTTACCCAAGGAAACCACTTACGGGAGTCTGGCGCATGGCACGCGGACAACGAGCACCCCAACAGCAATGGAGATATCCATCCTATATTTAAAGGGACACTGACAGGGTATTTATGCTGGCCGAGGTTTTTAGTTGTACGTGACATATGAGGCCCAACTACCCAGAACAGAATGTGCGGCTCGAAATTCGGTTTCTTTCCGCCCGAAACCGCCGATCGAGAACTGGCCGGTTTGAGTCGCGCTCACTCTCTTTCTCCGTGGTCACGGGCCATTTTCTAAGGTTTCGACGCGACCACCAAATTTAATCAAAGTCGTGAATCATTGAAGGCACACAGTCAATATTAAAAATAGAAAAAAATATGAAACCCATTTTTGTGGCTTCCATAAAGCTGCAAATACGTTGATTGAAAAAAAAGTAGCACAGACAATTGGAAGCATTCTGTGCGTTCACTGCATAATTCTCAACATGGCGACGTTTCGCGTATCGTGGGACTAGCGGATGGCAGCGGACGACGTGCGTTGGACCTCTACTTCAGAACTGTTCGTTCACGGTACCGGCAAATTCTGTCGTTCCTTCGAAGAGAAATTTTGGACCGATCAAAAGAACTGATATTCATCCTGCTGCGACACGGCCGACCAGCAAACCGATTGCACGAAGACGTCGCCGAGCCGTCGTCCCTCCTCGTGGCTGAAGACATCCCTCGCTCAAACGTCAAGCACGAAGTGCGTACTTCGTGTTGAATATGCACGCATAGGTTTCTTTACGAGATACGAACGTGGCCTATGCGTGATGCTGCCCGACTTCAAGCGGGGAGTGCACATATTGAAGGGAAATCGGCAGCAAACTTCCGACATACAGTCTACCCGCTGCATTACTGCGCATGATAGAGCTCCTTCAGTAGCTCAGTGGAACGACTGCCCAGTCCATCGATTCCAGGAGATTTACGTGGTGCCGAGTTTTTTATAGCCTGTTCCACTTCAGACGTGGCAATAGGACGCTTCACACGCAGAGGGCACGGGTTCAATTCCTGATGTGGAAACCCTTTTTTTTTTGTCAAACATTTTGCGATTTTTACATTTTTTTTTTTTTTTACAATTATCACTGAAAAAAAAAATTGTTGTGGACGATACGTCGCTGAACTAAATGGTATGGGATTCCATTTTTGACACCTGCGAACTCAATGTAGTCTCTTTCCACAAAATGCAAGGAGCATATGAATCAGGTAGCGTCCGCTTTCCGAGCTTCGCGTAAATGTTCTACAGGAATTACAGCCAGCCATTGATCCCGACCCGTTGATCTTTCGGAAACTTGTGCACTCTGCCGCACAATGCCACTTTCAGATGCAGGACATCTGAGGCAACTCTTCACGCAACATCTTGGGAGAATTCTTTTCGGAGCCAATCACGGGAATTCACCACGGCACTCAGGCACTCACTACTAAATCTTAAAGTGCAGAACAGCGAGCGGAACAAATATAACTGCAAATGAATAGTACGGCAAACGAACGCATTTCGTCTGCTGCGTGCAAAGAGAGAGAAAAAAAACCTCACGGTCGGGTGTAGCCACGTGACTTCTGCCACTCACTCTATCCTCTCCACTTCTCCGTGCGGTGCGGGGGTTTCAGGTTCGGTTTCGAGCAGTTGCGTTTTTTTACTTTATTAAAAAATACGCAACTCTGCAACAAAATTTTAATTGGGTAGTATTCCGACACCATAATAAATCGCCTGACAAAAAAGGAAAAAAAAATTGGGGGTGTCGAGGTGAATGTTGCGTAGAAGTTCTGCGGTTGCGTAACCCAACACCAAATAACTCACCGCCCGGTCTCGTGCAAGGAAATATACCAACGTCCTCGAACGATAGAAAGAATCTGCCCTTTAGGCAGGATGAGCTTCAGGCCGTTCTGGCAACGGTGAAGCGGACCTCGACTCCGGGACATGATGGCGCAACGTACAGCGCCCTCGCCAACCGGGCCCCCGCGGTCAAAAGCTACTAAATTTGTTTCAACAATTCTTCGGAAACGCGCCAAATACCCACATTATGAAAGGATGGGCGCATATTACTCATTTGAAAACCAGGAAAATCTCCCTACGACATATTGTTTCTTATAGGCCAATAGCTTTATCGAGTTGCATGGGAAAGCTAATGTAGAGAATAAGTAATTTCCGGCTCGAATGGTACCCCAAAAATAACGACAACTATCAAAAAAAAAAGGATGGTTTTAATGTGGAAGTTTTCTGGACAGTGCAATCGACCTCTTCACGTTCGTGATACAGCACAAGGCCCAACGACGGATAACGATCGCTGCATTCCTTGATGTGAAGGGTGCGTATGACAATTCATCACTCACGAGGCCGTTCTTCATGCGCTAGAGTCCAGTGGTCGGCAACCAGCGGCCCGCGGGCCGGACCCGGCCCGCGAGGCAGTATCATCCGTCCCCCAGCCCCCAGCGCCCTCTCCACCCTCCCTCCCCCCCCCCAACGCGGTCAGCTTAAAAAGAAAACAAAAGAGAGAAAGTGGACTAACTCTCTGCCCGTTGCCTGTCGAGAGACATTTGTTTATTTCAAAATTCATTTAAGATCTTAGCCAGGTTCGAGAGTGTTAACACATAGAGCTGGCCGATCTGCAAAGAGATAATAATTGGAAGAGCGCATTTGCAGCAAACGACCTTGTTAGATTTTATGCTGGCCTTGCGGATTTTACGTTCATGAATCCTAAGAAACTTGCAGCCACCATGATTACAGTGTTCGGGAGCACATATGTCTGCGAGCAGACTTTTGCACGACTGAAGTGCATAAAATCCAACTTGCGCTCACGAATGACTGACGAGAACCTCCACAATATTTTGCGACTCGCAGTTAGTAGCTTGAATGTGGATGTCCGTAGTTTGTCTCACTGAGAGGAGTTTCTAGGTTTTCGTGGAAATGTTGTATCTCATGTTGTGTGTCGTGAAATAAAGGAACTAATCATTTTGGATTTATGTACGTCAATGTAAGTTCGTGCAAGTGCCCTTTTATTTTTTTTATTTTAACCCCCCCCCCCCCCCCCCTGCTGCTTGCCGTCAGGCCCGTTTCCGCCTTGGCTTCGCGGCGACTCGGCCCGCTGCGCCAAAAGGTTGCCGACCAATGCGCTAGACGATGAACTTGGCATTGGAGGGCGCTTGTACGAATACCTGGCGAACAGATCTGTTTACAGATCAGCCGCTGAGGAAACACAAGTTCTCCCATTCTCACAAGAGGAGTACCACAGGGCGGTGTATTAAGCCCACTTCTGTTCGTTGTGGTGCTCATCATTCTTGCCCGGGCATTATCGAGCACGGCGCACGCATCCATCTATGTCGACGATATTTGTATCTGGGCGACTGGTGTCCAACGCCGACAGGCATGGGCAAAACTTCAGAACGTTTTCAAAGTAATTTGGTCATACGCTCTCTCCACCTCAAGGTGATGGCTAAGCCGATCCACCTCTTCTCCACGTGCCCGATATGCCGAGAGAGAAAACAAGTGAAAAGGAGGTTACTACTGACTAACTCGCGTCTCGCGCCGTCGATATTGCTCTAAAGATTTTTTTTTGCTTAAAATTAATATTTTAATTTGCGTGCTTCCCCCCTCCCCCCCCCCAAAAAAAAAGATAAATTAAATAAGATATCTTATTATAGTTTTGACGTTGCTAAGTACTTGAAAAATAGTTTTACAAATGTGCTAGTTTTTATATAATCACCGTGCAGTGTGATTGATAGAAGATGTTAAATTTATTTCCTGGTATACATAAAAAGCGGAGAACAGCTAGATGACGTTTTATAGGTCTTCCCAGCCCTCATGCAACGTCACCCTCAATCTGTCGGCTCAAAGAACCTAAATTCCGTCCGTGCGAGCTTCCGCCGCGACGGTTTCGCACGCGAAATGGCGCCGCTGGCTGCTGGACGCGTCTCACCGTCGAACGCCAGCTCCTCCGCTAGTGGCGCTATGCGCGTTTTTTAGATGCGGAGCATCTCTTGCTCAGGTCTATGTCCCGCGGCCTTGTAGTCCGCACTCACACTACGCACGCGCAACTCTCCTCCTTCCCTCTCTCCAACAGCTGCGCGTTACTCTCTCCGCTCTCTCTCTCTACCAGCTGCGTGCACTGCGCGTGCGTTCGCTTCTACTCACACCGCGCGCGCACGCGCACTCTCCTCCTCTAGTCTCCTCTCCTTCAAGTGTGAAAAAAAATAAACGGCGAGCGGCGAGCGTTCCAAGTTTCTCTGCCGCCAGCCGCGACGAAGGCTCGCGCAGGGGTCACGCTAGGACAGTCGGTGGCGCCATCTCTCGACGTCAGCACGCAACTGACTCTTTCCTCGCAACCAACACGATGCTCCGCATCACCCCATAGTTCCCCTCGGGAAGATGGTGTAATTTTTTTTTCTTTTTAGGCGTATAGAGCCGAATTTACCACTACCAGCCCGTTTCGTGGCGCCACCGCTGCCGGCATCATCACTGTGGCCGGCGTGCATCGTGGAACTGTAGTAACTGTAGCACGTTGACTTTCAATCCCCACCCCTGCCCGTTTCGATCTGGATGAGCAATGCATCGTACCGGCGTGCGGCCGTGTATCCATTCACTGCTGCGTGGTGCACGCTAAAGATCCCAGGCTAGCGGTTGTACCGCACTGGCTAAATTGCTCATCTGCAATTAAACACATAATATAGCGCAAAGAAAGACACTGACAAGAAGTAAACAGGACGAGCGCAAACTTTCAACCAGTTTTACTCAGGAAAATCAAAGCACATATACACACTACGCGCAGAAGCAGCAACACATAAAAGCTATAGTTTTTATTTGTTGCTATAGCAAGTCAGTATCCGGTCATCCAAAGCCAAAATTCATTTCCATGGAGCACGAGCGACGAGTTTCCCCCAAAATCCTTATCTGCAGAAGTCGCAGAACAGAACCACACGTGTTGCAATGTACTTACAGGCAAATGTGAGCCATATTTATTTTTTACTGATAGTACTGATGCACTGCCCTTTCTGGCCGATGTAGACCTTACCACAACTCAGTGGGATTTCGTAACACGTCACCCCTTACGTGGACTGCACAGTGGGTGGTGATTATAATGCAATTAAATGCAAAGGTGCGCAAGCGAGCTGGAGTGCCACAGACCCTAGTGGCGCCACTGTACACACTTTGTTTGTTCTAGAGAGGTCTCTTTGGAGCCGACGTCGTGCGGCAGAGCCCTTGAAGGCAATCTAGCTTAATTTGAGTGAAGGTTTGATGTCGCTTTTCTCAACTGAAAATCATATGCGACTCAATATTTTGCCACCAAGTTAGTTCAAGTTACAGCAAGGATATAAGGAGAGGCTAAAATAAATAAAAGATGGAGAATATATATATATTTTTAGATTGACGTGCACTTTTGTTATTTTTAGATAAATGACTTACGAATTAATGTGATGGCTAAGCAAATATTTTTATATATTTGTAAGCTGCATTTCAAGACAGACATTTTGATAATGATCTAGTTCTCCGTACGAAGGAGATTTTGGCTTTTGGCCCTGAACGCCTGAGAAGGCACCCCATCACCGAAGTCGGGGAAGAAGTGTGACCCTATCATGACTGATGGGATACATTGCGAAGTCGTTCAGCGCAAAATTACTGACGTGTCATCAGGTTGTCATTCGGCCGCCCAGCTAGTCGAGTGGCCTCAGCGACTTCACGCAGAGTGCCTGCGTTATGCAGAAAGCATGGCTGGGTAAAAACAAAAATCCGGAGGGTTGGATTTGGAGTGGAAAACCTTTGTTGTTGGCTAGAGTTACAAGAAGAAAAAAAATAGTAGGAATAATATTTAAAACAATATTACAATTGATTTGTCCTGCATGACAAATAAAATAATGACTGCCGAAACCCGGGATCGAACCAGGGACCTTTAGATCTTCAGTCTAACGCTCTCCCAACTGAGCTATTTCGGCGCGTTCTTCAGTGCAACAACTTCTTTTGTGTCTCTTTCATTTCTTTTCAGTGTTGCGTTGCGTTATTTTAAGTAAATTTTCTTTTATTCGTACAACAATTTCTTTTTAAAATAAACATAATACCATGCCCATTTCCCTCCCGGCAGGTGGGGGAGCCAAGGCCCGCTGTGTTTAAAGCCAATACTGCCTTCGAAAAACATTAAAGCATGCCGCAAGCGGTACGCCATTAAACAGCTCTGCAATTTTTTCTTTTGACAAAAGAGGTCAGCATTTGTTTGTGTTCGAAAGAAATGCATATCGCATATTACTCTGGCTCTTCGGGTCGCCATCCTCGCCATCCGCATCAATCCGCATCGCCAGTGGCATTAGAACAATGGCTGCGACGCCCGTCGACATGGAGCTGAGAAAGGTATAAAAATATTACGTCCTTTTAGGCTAATTCCTAATAACTGCAATATTTGCTATCGCCTTTCATTTGTTCGTAAAAGATTGCCTATTTGTTAAGCGTAAACATACGGCGTATTCTCAAATGGGTTCGAGTGTGCGCTACCCGTGGACACCCGCTACCATGGGTAATTTCGCAGGCATTTCAAGAGCTGCAGATGAAAGATGATCGACACAACACGGCGCCTGAGGCTAGCTGATGTTCAGATCGACAACCTCAAGAAGGGAATCAGCGCGCCTACTACACCGGCTGAAGCTGTTCCGAGGCGCCGCCCAACACGAAGATGTACCAGGCTGTCGGCCGAATGTATGCGTGCCCATTCATTTGACAGAACGCGCTTTGTCTATTCAACAAAGCCCCCATGAGTACTGGATTGCTTTATGAGAACGTCGAGGCCCACAGGAAGTCGTACACGGGTGTTCGTATACTAGTGCGCACGCGGCTCTTTGATATCACGATCTCTAAGTAATGCCCTTATATGGCCAGTGCCAGCCAATTTACCTGTTGTGAAATGGTCGCCTTCCTGCGACGCGCAAAGGCTCTCCGTGAGTTGTTGAGAATTAAATTACCCGTGAAAATTTGTGATTTTGCGACATGGCTTTAGAGGGTTCTGTAGATGTGCCTTGTGAATGTTAAATCTAACTTTAGAGCATTCGTAGTTGCGCGCACGTTCATCGTCGTTCGTATCTAGAGGGGTACGAAGACGAGTACTTTAACGCGTATTTTATTGACGAAAATAATCCCTGGAGAAGTGGACAAAGGACAAACACAAATCTCCAAACACAGCTAGGTGACTGGTGCGCGACCGAAAAAATCTGGCCGGTCTTGGTATCGAACCAGGGATCTCTCCATGTTCCCCTTCTCCAGGGATTATCTTCGTCATTCTTGTCCAGCTCGCTTGTACCTTTGTATTTGTTTGCAGTATCAACCAATATTATTCTTTAAATGTTGACTCTGTTGTAGCAACATCAGTAACACCACAGAGGCACCAAATTTTAGTTAAAGAGACGGCCAAAGTCTTCATCTAGAGCGAGTCAAACAATTACCTGATTGCACCTAGTGGATGTCCCCAATACTTCTTCGGCCCTCTTTAGATGCGGCAATAGACCAATCTCACCAGCAAGTTCCACTGGGGTGCCTGGAGGCGCATCTTCGACTGGTGTGTTTATCGTCCTATGCTGCCCATACATCAGAAGTGGTCCCGGAGTGGCAACAAATGACATCACAGAAGCCGGAGTGTCATGCTGTTGCATGTCACGATTTTGACGGTTGGTCGTAGAAAGGCTAACGAGAGCAGCGAGTAGCACAAGCGACCGCAGTGTCGCTGTCATCACGGCGTCCCAACTTCTGGCTGCCGAAGCTTCCATGGACTGTGACAGTGGAAGCGACCTGCAGCAGAACAGCCGTCTGCCACATACACCACAGCTATTGGAATGCCGCCAGGATTGTGACTGGCGACAGCATGACACTTCTGTGACGTCATCAGGCGGAAATCGGGGGATCACTTTTTTGGATGCTGGAAACACACCAGTCGGAGATGCGTTCCAGGCACCATGGTTCTGCTGTGCCACCACTGCCGCGATGCATTATGGAACCTTCAGTCTCTGCACAGCGGGGCTGCTGCGGCCGGCGCGGGAGATGCAGTGAAGATTTGGCTGTTGGCCAGCCCCAGCGCGGACAGCATTAGTAACGTTGTTTCCGCCTCAATTGTTTTCTTTTGCTCCGCCGTTATGGCAGGTTTCACGTGTTGCGTCCCTGGCTGCGCAGCAACAGCACCAGACACCGGGGTGTTGGCTTTCATAGCTTTCTGAAAGACCGGCGGTTGAGTGAATGGATCTCCAAAAGTTCGTGCCAGCAGGCAGTAAGGGACGGTAAATGAGTCTTCGCCCTTTCGAGAGAACTAGGTAATCAACGTTGCTTGTGCGAAACAAACTCGCATGAGTTACGGTTGCCCTGTTGTTGAGAATGGATTCGGACAAAGCTGAGAGAACCCGCGGAGTGACCCCTGGGTCGGAGGTGCCATGCGATCGTGCTTGCCTCCGGTTGTGCTTGCCTCCGTTCGCGTTTGCGTCCCGATGACGTGTGGCATCTCGTGTTCGTACTCGTTCGTTAAATGCACGACCTGTCTTTACCGCAGCTTTCTACTGCACCATTGTTTTCCATGTTGACAGTTTTCGAAGTTCGTGCCCACGACTGGTTACACAGAGAGCGAGATCGGCAAGCTTTTTATCATAGCCTTTGCTCGCTTGCTGAGTGCACGCGGGTAAATGGTATAGGCCTCCAGCATAGCGATGTTGGAGCGTCTCTCACACTATTAAGGCGTTGGCGGCAAGCTGGTGCCACCAAATGCTTTCGAACCTGAGTCGAAAGGTAGAAGCAACGAGCAGAAACATGACTAAGTAGCATCGGTGAAGCACATTTTCAATGTGTAAACTAATGCCTCGTTTACAAACATACCCCAGAATGTTTGGCCGAGGTACAAGCCGAATCATAAGCAAGAGAAAAAGAAACAAGCTGCGCAGCGCAATGCACCACGAAGCAGGAACAACGTGATCTGAATGTGCATGTCAAAAGGGCAAATGTTGCTCAGCATGTTCGTCAGCAAAACCAGCCAAGTATTTTACGTTGCAAAAGCTTTCACTAAACGCTAGGCTTACGTCTAACAAACAGTCTGGCAGGACTTTCTGGCTACATCGACATCTGTCGGGCACAAGAAGGTGCGCAACACTGGTTGCTCCTTCCTGAGGCATGTTTATGAACGAAACCACACGTACAGGTAAATCAAACCCGCACAGCTAACACGTGTGCCCCTGAGACAGCTGTCACAGCCTCAATAAGGAGAAACTTAATTAACTCAGCGATTCGTTGCTCAAGGGATTCCATGAACCCGTGGTGATACTGCTACAATATTCCCTCCTAAGCACTGCAAATGAACTTTGGGGCAAAAGCATGACAAGCCAGTGTTTAGGAGGGAATATTTCTCAATGCCACGGGTTCATGGGAATCCCTTTTGAATCACGAGTTATTAAGCCCTTTGAAACTTTGTGAGGCACATTAGCCGGCAATTTGCACCAACACGTGTGGTTTCATTCATAAACATGCCTCAGAAAAGAACAACCGGTGTGCAATTTTGTGTAACGAATGTCAATGTAACCAGAAAACACTGCCAGACGAACTTGTTAAACATAAACTAGCATTTGAAAACTTTGCAACGTCTGGCTATTTGCTGACAGTATACTGAACGGCGATACCATCATCTCGAATCCGTTGTTCTACTTATTTGATACGCTCTTGCGTACCCCTACAACCTAGACAACATACTGTCCAAACTCGCAAGTATATTCTCAAAACAAACATAATTATTTTAAATATCGCTACTAATGCAGATTAGTATTTCTGCTGGTGCTTTCACCATGGAACCGAAAACATTTGGTAACCAACTACCACCAACATTCCCAACAAACGAAACCTCAACATCTCTATGTGAAGCGTCGACGCAGCGTGCGCAGCAGACTATGATAAAAACGCGATCACCGTATAACTGGTCGATGAAAACTGGAAGCACCGAAGAGCTAATCAACATGAAGAACAATGGTGCAAGCTGCCGAAGTAAAAACAGACCGTACATTCTTCAAGCGAGTACGGCCTAGATACCCGTCGAGAAATCGAGGACACAAGCGAAGGCGAACCTTTACGACAAGCTGCGATAAGCATGGCACCTCGACAGATCCTCCTTGGGTGCTTTGTCGAATCCATTCAACAACAGGGCAATCAGAAATTCATCTTGAATTTCTTCGCTGAAACAACGTTGATACCTAGTTCAAATACCGAAGGCTGAATATTTACGTCCCTTATCAGCATTTTGAATCCATTCATGATCTTTCAGAAAGCCGCTTCTTGCCCCCGTCTATTGCTGATATTGCAGCAGCAAGCGGGCGCAACGAACCTGCCGGCAACGGCAAAGAAAACTGGTCGGCGAGTAGATTACTGTCAGCGAACTGTAACAGCAAATCTTCATCTCCTTCAACCTCGCTGATAAAGATGAGGACTATAATGCCTTCGCTGTTTGGCTCACAGCAGAACTATGGTGCCTGGAGCCTCTCACGACTGTGTTTCAGCATCCAAAGAAGTGATCACATTCCGCCTGATGACGTCACCGAAGATAGAAATGTATGCTTCAGTCACAATCATTCTTGTGGTGGCAACGTTCTGCTGCAGTGTCTCCTGTCACGATCCATGGAAACCGACGTAAGTTGGGGCCGTGATTATTAGCGTTTCGCGTGGCTGTGCTTGCACCTTTCTCAACGTACTCTGCGAACGGCATAGCTCGTGGGCATGCAACCGAAAAATGACACTCGACTCTGTGTCATTTGTTATCAGACGATGTATAGGCAGCAGCGAAGACGATAAACACCGAGTGAAAGATCTCCAACACCTAGACTTGCTATTAATTGGTCTATTCTACATACAAGAAGAGAAGCGATGAGACACTATCGAAACAGTGATTGATTCTAGATGAAGACTGGAGTCTTCTTTAACTAGGATTTGGTATATTAATGTTCTTGACATGTTATACAACCCAAGTCAACATTTAAAGAATATTATTGGTTGATACTACAAGTAAATACAGAACAGCGAGCTGGATTTTAGAATGGCGAAGTGTCCTGGAGGGCATGGAAGATCCCTGGTTGTGCCAGAACGGCTAATTTCGATTAATCACTAACGGAAGATTTTGTGTTGTCGCACATTCTCAGGTTATTTCGTCAACAAATACCTTTAGCTTCGTCTTCGCTGAACGACGATGGACGTGCTTTACAACTACAGATGCTTAGAACCAAGATTTACAAACCTCTGAAACCATGTCGCAAAATCCGCAGATATTAATTCTCAACAGCCTGGAGAACAGCGTCGCAGAAGGCGACCGTTATCACAACAAGTGGCGGCGCATGGCCATATAAAGACGTACTGAATCATTATCTGCGCGTCGCACCTGCCCGTGGCTACGGCTCACAATGAACTCGGCCGACAATCCAGTACGCATGGAACTTGTTAAATAGACAGAAATAGCATTTGCAATTCAAGTAGTGGGCGCATATACGATGTGACATGCAATACATGCTCGTGTAGACAGCGCCTCGGAAACAGCTTCGCTTATTGTAGCTGGGCGCGCTTGTCGTCTGAACATCAACCTCAGGCACCTATTTAGTCGTCATCTGCAGCTCTTGAAATGCCTGTGATGTACTGCTCAGACCCATTTGAAAACGCTCTTGCAGCAACAAATGGAAATCTTTACGAATAGATGAAGACGTGCAAATGTACGGATATGGAATTAGCCTAAAAGGTATGTATTACATACCTTTCTCAGCTCCATGTCGGCAGGCGTCAGCCGATGATACAATGCCTACAACTGCGGAATTATGCAGATATTACCAAGGAAACAGAGTAATAATATACGATATGCCTAACCGAACTGTGACCTCTTTATCAAGCGCAGGTAATGGCGTACTAATGTTTTTCGAACATTAGCACAGAACAGCCCTTCCCCCCCTTTTCAGAGGAAAATAGGCATGTCTCATATTTATTTAAAAGAAAGAGATTGTTATGCAATAAAGAAATTTACTAAAATAGCTTGCAACTTGTACTGAAAGAATGAGAAAACAAGCGGTGTTGCGCAGTACGCTTAAATAAGTTGGGAAGGCGATGAACTGAATCTAAAGGTCTAGTTCAATCCCGAAATTTGTCATGCAGGGCAAATCATTGTAATGATATTATTCCTACTGCTTCTTGAAATAGCCAACAACGAGTTTTCAAAATCAACCCTCGGATACTGACAGCCATGCTTTAAAGCACAGGCACTCTGCGGCTGAAATTTTGACTTCGAGCAGACCGTTCAGGCAAAACCGTCTCGTACAATGAACTAGATAATTATCAAGATATCGCAACAGAAAATGCAGCTTATAAATATATAAGTATTTGCTTAGCCATATCACATTAATTCATGAAGTCACTATCTAAAGAAATGACAAGGTGCACGTCAATCTAAAGATATATATATATTCTCCATCTTTATTTGACAGCTGCTACTACCAATCGCTGTAACTGAACAACTGTGGTGGCAAATGTGAGTGCATATGTCCCTTTCAGTTGAAAAGCGACATCAAACAACTTCACCTCAAATTTTCAAGGAACTCTGCCGCCGCAATCAGCTTCCAAAGACACTCTCTAGAACAAACAGAGTATTACGAGCCACTTGCTAATGGCCTCCAGCTTCGCTTGCCCAACCATTAAATCACCACCCCTGTGCGGTACATGGCGTATTATCCACTGGTGTGGTAGCTACATCCGACCGAAAGGCGGTGCGTATCGATATCGTCGCGGCTCACATTGCCTGTAATGCCTCTGCAGATAAGTTTTGAAATCATCGTCATTCCGTAGATGGTGCTGCTATAACGGCACAATGTGTTGCTGCTTCGCATTGTCATCTCAATAATGTCTCCTGAGTAAAACTGGTTGAAGTTTGCGCTCGTCGTTACTTCTTGTCGGTGTCTTTCTTTAGCTATGTGTTTATTGCGGATGAACGGACGGTGCTGACTGGCTAAACGCAACAGCGTGCGCCGCAGCGAGTGAATGGATGCGGCTGCCTGTACGTACATCCAGATCAGAGCAGGCAGGTATGGATGGCGTATACAGTGCTGTTGCGACCGCGATAGCTGCCGACGGCTGCAGCGAACGTGAATATTAGATTATACGCCTAAGAAGGCCGCGTCTTCCAGGAGATGTGATGCCGGGCATCTGTTGGTGCGAATCGGTGCATTAAGCTGACGATCGAGGGATGCTCGTCGCGGCTGGCGGCAAACTGGGACATCGCCGCCGCTTATTTTTCACGCGGGAGGACTGAAGGAGAGGAGTTGCGCGTGCGCGCGCGGTGTGAGCACGCGCGTGCCGCGGCGCTGGCTAAGAGGAGAGGCGAGAGGCGCGCGGCAGGAAGGAGAGTGCGCGTGCGTATGTGTGCAGAAACTTCCCAGACTGGAACGGTAAATTCTCGCATCTCGTACATGGCGCGGATGAGCAATGGCGGCAACCATTTCACGTGCGAAACCGTCGACGGCGGGCAGACTGATTCTTGAGCCGACAGATTGGTGACGTTGCATGAAGAGCTGGGAAGAACTATAAAACGTCATCTGGCTATTCTCCGCACGGAGATAAATTTGGCATCTTCTATCACACTGCACGATGATATATAAAGCAGCACATTTAATAGACTATTTTTCAGTAAGCAGCGAGCGATCAGAACAATGGAATATGCTGACTAATTTATCTTTTTTGGAGAGAGCGGTAAATGATTTTTGAAGCGAAGATCTTTGAAACGGCGAAATCGACGGCGCGGGACACGGCCTCCTTTCGCGGTCCTCTCTCGGCATGGCAGGCGTGGAGAGAGGTGGATCAGCAGATACTGAAGGCGATTCTGGATATGCCTAATCGGCGTTAGTGTCGCCCAGATACAAATATCATCGACATGGGATGCATGCGCCGTGCTCGATAGCGGGCAAGGTGATGAACTTTAACGAACGAAATTAGGCTTAATACACTGCCCTGTCTCCTCTTGAAGATAGAACTGTGTTTTCCTCAGCTGATCATATTCGCCAGACGTATTCGTACGAAGCCCTCCAGTGCGGGATTCATCGTCTAGCGTGGTCGAGCGGCCTTTGGCGCAGCGGGCCGAGTCGCCGCATCAACCTTTGACGGCAAGCAGCTCGGGGAAAATGAGAACTGCGAAAACTACATTGACGTACGCCATCCAAAAATGAGTAGTTCCTGCTACGGCACACAACATGAATACAACATTTCGAAACACAAAATATATAAACAGACCATTCAACTACTAACGTCTGTGAATCGTGTAAAATGAGCGCAGGATTCAATCGATGCAAATGCTCGCAGATTATATAATGCTCCCGAAAACTACTAAATCAGTGGCTGAAATTTCTTAGGGTCATGAACGTAAAAAATCCACAAGGCCTTTATAAAATTTAACAGATCGTTTTCTAGTATTATCTGCTGTTATGTATTAGCGCTCGAACAATAAATATTTTGAAATAAACAAATGTCTCTCGACAGGCAGGCAGAGAGTGTACTTTCTCTCTTTGTTTTCTTTAGACGTGGGGGGGGGGGGGG
>JAZHYW010056229.1:0-17387 GCA_037355805.1 Ixodes ricinus
TTGCTAGTTCAGCGCTTGTCCTATGTTTTCTCCTCTGTCTGTCCTTCTCCTAGTCGCGCTGTAAGTAATAATGACTTATCTCTTGCTCGCGTGCGCTTTTTGCGGCGATGACTGGATTTTTTTTCGGTTTCCTTCCCTTCTGAAATGTCTCAGCGTTCCCTTTCAGACAGTCAGCAGCTCACACACAACGTAAATTTACCAGAATCGCAGCCCGTATGAGGGAAGATATCGCATCGGAGCCGCTTCATTCGAAAAGTGTGGGGAGCTGCGGGACCGCACGTAGTCCCGCAGTTACGGGGATACTATAAATTTCGTGCTTTGAGCTTTGGTAACGCGTTGTATATTACGTTTGTATTACATATATAATAAATTGTACAAGACTGCGACTTTAAAACGTATATTCATGTCGGATAAACGCGCACAAACACCACCGGGCCGCTTGTGGCATTTTTTTCACGTCGATAGCAGATATTTTCTCACGTAGTTTCGCCTATGGCCTTCCTTCCTCCCACATTGTGACGTGACCACTCGGAGCGCCACGGCTCTTCTTCTCTAGGAGGTGTTGGCTGCTATCCTGACATCTGGCTGGCGTTCAAACTCGGTTTAAAATCGCGTCATTTTGGAAATTTCAAGCGCAGATGCGCGGATTTTGATATGCAAGTTATCGTGTAATGCTATGCTCGATAAAAAGACTAACCGAGTCTAATTGCAATGTTACCTGCGTGCGAATAAAAAAAAGGAAAAACTGTGTCAGAGTGGCCGGTCGCTCCGGCGAAAAGTAAATCCGGTTGCTGTAGCTATTTTACTATACGAAGTTCGTACTGGTGTAGGCCTTTAGCGACAATGAGTGGAAGTCTGGAATAATAAATAAAAACGTGCTCTCCTGGCGCAATAGACGCAGTGGTTGAGTTGCCGGCTGACTCCACTGCTATTGAAGTAACGGAACAAAGATACGCTAGTTGATCATTTACTGAAATAAAACAACAGAGCGCTAAAGGCTGATTTTGGAGTAGCCATAAATATTCTAAGAACGCGAACCACTTCATAACGGCAGCCACGAGCGAGAGTTCGATGTTCGGTACAGCCCGCCGGTACAGCCCAAAGATGGAGAACGGCAACCTCCCGGTTTGTCGTCTGCTAGCAGAGTCGGGCGCGTGCCCTCTCTCTCGTTTTACCCCGCCGAACCTGCTGAACTTCCCGGATGTGCGGAGAGGGCGCTGCGGTTTAACAAAATGGCGCCGCCCTGAAAGTGCCAAATAGAAGACTTGTACACGTTACTGAAAAAAGTAACCGATTACAATTACAATTACTTCACTCTGTAAGAAGTAACCGTTTACAATTACAATTACAGCCTCAAAAAGTAATCGAAAAATTACTTCCAATGTAATCGATTACTTCCCACGTTACTTTTCCTTCCACTTTTTTATTACGGTAGCATAATCCTTGGAGTCTCGCGCACAATTGTTCCGAAAAAAAAAAGGGGGAAAAAAAACCCTTGAGCGCTTTTGCTTAGAACTGGGTGAGTGACGCCAACACACCCAGTCCCTTTCGTGAAAGGGACTTTTTTTTAATGCGAAAGCAATAATTGTTTTTTGTAGAGCGAACCGGCGTCATCAGCTTTGAAACAACGCCAAACGTTGGCCAAACGGCACCTAAAATCCCCTTTCCCAATGGAGCGAAGTAAAGCTGATTTCTAATGGATTATGCTCCCATTGGCTGGCGCGGGTCATCAAGGAATGAGGCTCCCATTGGCTCTCGTGCAGCGTAGTTCCAAAAATACGCCACCAGAGAAGCCCTCTCCATGGCGGCGCAGCGCACGCAGGAGCCCGGCCGCCGGTAAGGGCGCTGCGGTGGTGCGGGCCTGGCCCTGGCGGCAGGGCCTGCTCGGTCCGGTGTATCTCGAAACAACCCATTCTGATTTGAACCCTTCTCGTTTGAACCCATTCGCAAAACGCCCTTCGCGTTTTAACCTCTCGCGTTTCAACCTCTTTCTCATTTATACCCGTCTCATTTGAACCCATTCTCATTTGAAACCTTCTCGTTTGAACCGATTGCCAAAACACCCTTCGTGTTTTAACCTTTCGCGTTTCGACCCTTTCTCATTTGAACACGTTCTCATTTGAGCACCGTATTTCAAACCAATCGCCTAACGCTCGTTGCGCTTTAATCTTTTCTTATTTATGCCCTTCTCGGTTAAGCCCGCTCTCGCTTAAGTCTTTATTGTTTAATTAATATCCGTCTCAAAACACGTAAGTGCATGGCGTTTCAACCTTTTTAGGGTGCTATTGGAATTTCAATTAGTCGCTCTTTTTCTGTGTTAAAAATAAATGAATAAAAATAATGGCGATGTTGGCACTGTTAATAACAGTGCCGGCTACTCCATAGCAATTGTTTTTTGATAAAAAAATAACCAGATCTAAAAAAAAACAAGCACACAAACAAGCAAAAATTCCGCCAGAGTGGCCATTGTACATATTATTACAATTCTAACATGTTCTGTCGATCCATTTTCGTGGACTACCTGTGCCAGTGTGCACCGCTGCGAACACTTAATGTCATGTTCCACACCAAGGCTAACTGGCGATCGTTTACCGCCCGCACCGGCAGCATCACAAAGCAACCGCCGCGGCAGGTCTCTCGCCCTACTGTGCACCTCGTCACTCACAAAGCGCCACCGCCACCACTCAATTAAAAGCACCACCAGCAGGGATCGGCAAACGATCCCCCCCCCCGCATAAATCATTTTAACCCTTTTGCATAGGATACATTGCATTCGAAATATGTTCACAGAAATATTCTGTTTTCCATATCGTCACATTACAATTAAGCGATTCACAAAGCATTATGCCATTCAAATCGTATGGCTAATCCTTAGGCTATTGAACGGCTCTTCTCGAGACGCATAGTACAGAACATTTTTTGCCGCAGAATCAGTCATCGCACCTCATTGAGATCCCAGGCTCGGTAAAGCTTTATTCTGGAGCTTTGTTCCCACAAAATGGTAATTGGTTAAACTATCTAAGATGACCGCAGCAACAAAACACGGACCATTCAAAGGCCAGAGAATGCCTTCACCCTCCTTAGAAAGTCGCAAAGGGAGATGCTGTCATTAACAATTAATGCGCGCAGCTCAGGATCGTTTCGTTGACGTCGTGCCAGGTCGTCGGTGGTCACTGCTACTAGGAAGCACTCGTCGTCATTGTCGTCGCTGGTGCCGGAAGCTGTTTCGACAGGAGCCCTGGACAAGCAGTCGGCGTCGCTGTGCTTGTGGCCTGACTTGTAGACTACAGTCATGTTGAACTCCTGTAGGTGGAGACTCCATCGAGCGAGGCGTCCTGAAGGGTCCTTGAGGTTCTGCAAGCCAGCAGAGCGAGTGGTGGTCTGTGACTACGCGGAACGGGCTCCCGCACAAGTACGGGCGGAACTTCGTGATTGCCCAGACGACCGCAAGACATTCCTTTTCAGTCGTGGAGTAATTTCTTTCCGATTTGGACAGCGTCCGACTTGCGTAGGCGATGACTCGCTCGGCACCTTCTTGCACTTGAACCAGTACCGCTCCAAGTCCTGCATTACTAGCGTCCGTGTGGATCTCGGTTTCCGCATCCTGATCAAAGTGTCCTAGGACAGGAGGAGTCTGGAGTCTTCGCTTCAGCTCGTCGAATGCCTGCTGCTGCTCCTCGGCCCATTCGAACTTCTCGGCGTCCTTCGTGAGGTTTGTGAGCGGTGCGGAAATCCTTGCGAAATCCCGAACGAAGCGTCGATAGTAGGCACAAAGTCCGAGGAATCTTCGTACGGCCTTCTTGTCTTTCGGCACTGGGAATGCCGCGACGGCGCGCCTTCTCGGGGTCTGGGCGGACGCCTTCGTTACTAACCACGTGGCCTAGGAACTTCAGTTCGTCATAGGCGAACCGGCACTTTGACGCCTTGAGGGTGAGTCCGGCGGTCTTTATGGCTTGGAGAACAGCTCGGAGTCGTCGCAAGTGTTCGTCGAAGTCAGTTGAAAACACTACGACGTCGTCAAGGTAGACGAGACAGCTCTGCCACTTCAGTCCTGCCAGTACGGTGTCCATGACACGCTGGAACGTTGCTGGCGCCGTGCATAGTCCTAGGGCATCACTTTGAACTCGTACAGTCCATCCGGCGTGACGAAGGCTGTCTTCTCTCGGTCCTGTTCGTCGACTTCGATCTGCCAGTAGCCGCTCTTCAGGTCCATCGATAAGAAATATCGAGAGTGGCGCAGCCGGTCCAGAGTGTCGTCGATGCGGGGGAGCGGGTAGACGTCTTTCTTCGTCACTGCGTTCAGCTGTCGGTAGTCCACGCAGAACCTAAGCGTTCCGTTCTTCTTCTTAACCAGCACGACTGCGAGGCCCACGGACTGCTTGAAGGTTGGATTATGTCGTCTTTCAGCATCTCTTGAACTTGCTCCTGGATTACCTCCCTTTCTTTAACGGAGACTCTGTACGGTGATCGATGCACAGGGCGCGCGTCGTCCTCGGTAACGATGCGTTGCTTCGCCACGGCAGTTTGGCGTACCTTCGACGACGTCGCAAAGCAGTCGCGGTATTCGGCGAGCAGGTTAAGCAGCTGCCGTCGTTTCGGGCCCGGAAGCTTAAGGTCGATGTCGAGCTGCGCTGGCGACGTACTATCTTGCTGAGGTGGCGATGTTTCGTCAGTAATCGCGACGATTTCGGCGGCGTTTTGAAGTTCCTCAAAGTGGCCCAGGGCTGCACCTTTCGTGAGGTGTTGCGTTTCATTTCGGAAGTTCGTCACGAGGACCACAGTCCGCTGATCTTGAAGTTGAGCTACTCCTCTTGCGACGCCTATTCCTCTTCCCAGGAGCAATTGAAGATTGCCTTCCAGGACAACTTCGCCGCAGGTAGTTGTATCGGCCACGACGGGTACGACAACACTTGATCGCGGCGGCAGGTTCACGTGGTCAGCGGTGAATCGGACGGCGGCTGACGCTGTTTGGGGTTTCTCTGAAGGCGGAACAGGCTTCCGCCGCGTCAATCTGTTCTCACCCAGGTCGATGACGGCGCCGTATTCGCACAGAAAGTCCATGCCGAGAATGACATCTCTGGAACAGTCTTGTAGAACGACGAATTTCACAGGGCACGTTTCGCCGTGAATTTCGACGCGAGCAGTGCAACTTCCGACAGGCGTGATAAGGTGTCCTCCGGCGGTTCGAATTTGTGGTCCCTTCCAGGGCGTCGTAACTTTTCGCAGGCGGCGAGAGAGCCTCCCACTCATGACTGAGTAGTCTGCTCCGGTGTCCACAAGTGCCGATGCGTCGTGGCCGTCGATGACGACGTTTAGGTTTTTGGACACCGTTGCAGGGGCGTCGTTTCGGTGTCTGGTAGCGTTCGAGTGGGGGCCTTCCGACGTTCGTGGAGGATCTTGGCGTCGGTCGTCTTCGGCAACTCCACCTCCAAGGGTTGCCGCGCCTAGTTTTCCCGACGAGATAGGGGGGACAGGCTGTCCCAACGAGAGCGGCGGAAGGGCGAAAACGCACGTCGAGGCGAAGGCGAACGGGAACCTCGGGGTGGAGTCGGCACCGGGGACAGAGGTCGTCGGAGGTACTCCTCAATGTCTCTTGGTCGCTCCCCAAGGCGGGGTCGCGGGTCGCTCGGCGCAAAGCCTCGCAGGCCCATTTGTCGGTACGGGCACCTCCGGTAGACGTGATCGGCCTCGCCGCAGTGATAACACAGCGGTCGTCGATCGGCCGTGCGCCACACATCCGTCTTCCTAGGCGCCGGTTGTTCAGTGCGGACGAGCTGGGGTTGCCCTTCCCGACGTCGGAAAGTCTGTGACTCTGGTAGGACACGTCGAGGTGGCGTCGAATACTGTTGGGCAGCTGGCGCCGGTCTCCGAGCTACCGCGGCGTAGGTCAACGAGGGCTCCTCGGTGCCGCTACACTGTTAGCAAGTCCCGTGTATTTAGTGAATATTTGGGGTTAAAACACACTATTTACACAAATTACCATAAATTTACACGTTGAGTAATGGGTAATTCGTTCAAAAATCACGCGAGGTTGTAAAAAACGTGTTTTTGGTTCGGTTATACACGCACAGCCGTGTAGCCGACCTCGAAAACACGCCTCAGCCCCGGCGACGACCGCAGCATTGCCGGCTATCGAAGCATCGGAATGCTTGGGGACACACCTAGAAAGGTCCGTGAAGACAAATGCCACGGAAACAAACATGTCTCGGGGACAGATAGCCACCAAATGCAATTACGGCATGTCGCGGGACGGGGCAAACCCCGCGCTTTCGGCGCTTACCGTGCTCGCTGCCGTTTTTTTCTGGTCGATGGCAATGCGGCTTCTCTTTTGTCGCCGAGGTTTGTATTTATTTTAGGGGTCTTGATAATAGTTTCTTACACACCACAAATAAAGTTATGGGTGTAATTACTCTTTCTTAACAGTTAAAACGGATGTAAAAAGCGTGCCCTCGATCTGAACACGTGACATTGCAGTTGGTTTCGTTTTGGCTTCAACCCTTCAACTGCAAGCGAAGGTGCCGCCGCTTCCCATGCAACCTCCTCAGAATTTACGGCGCTCCGTGATGGCCAGTGTTGCTGCATCTGTAGGTCATCTTTAAGTTAGAGCTGACAGGAAAAATCTGGCCACGGCGCAACGCCGATGTACGCTGGAAGCGAGAGCCGGTTTGCTTTCGTTGGTTTTGTTTGGTCGGAAAAACTCTCGCAGCAACGCGCGTTTAACATGGCGTCGGTATTGTTTTGGTTTGACGGGAATGGGGGAAGTTCCTCGATTTGCGAACACATGTAGCGAATACGTGACCGGAGAAGTGCTCTTGTGATGTTCCCGGGAGACGGAAAGTATAATTCGTTATCGTCGTGTGTGCTGGGAAAGCGAAGGGAGTCATAGGGTCCACGAGTGCGCAACCACAAGCCAAGGCTCACGACAGCGCTGCGTTGACTTCGGCGATCTCGTTCTGTTTGGTGCAACACGGCGATGTGAAAAAGAGCTGAAACGTTCGTGGTGTATGGTGCGGTGCTTGGAGGTAGAAACCCGGAGCGCAAATTGGTTGTTGTGGGGTCGTCGTCAGCTGATCCGGTCCAGCTGGCCCTGGAGGACGCAGCGAGTGTTTTTAAAAGTAAATCTTCCTTAGTTCTGTTTCAAAATGTTGAAATATCCCGACGGATAGCGTGAGTAAAAAGCTGCGGGTGTTTTCAACAAAATTACGTCGTTTTAATTGAACAATGGACTCCGGATTGTTGTCCTAAATCTGCCGTTTTTATGCTTCGTGTTGGACTGCGTTTCACAGCGACGTGTTTGCACAGTGACGCACACCGCTCGAGTAGATGATTCGGTCCTGAAAACGACCGGTTATGCAGAATTTCAGGGAAACTTAAGTCACCACCGATATTTTCCTGTAAATCTCGTGTGAGTTTGTTGCGCACATCATGCGGTGTGAATAAATTAGGGCAAGATTTCCTACCTGCCCACAGATGCATGAACTGAGACCATTTTTTACGTAGTGAACATAGTGCTTTTTCTTTATTTTGGGAAGAGGCGTTGGTGCATTTATTATGGTACAATCACTTGAGAGTTGAGAAGTCGGAGAGAGCGAGCAAGCTTTCCCATTTTTGTCTCTTTTTCCTCTCTGGCACTGCCCCTAGTTTCTAAAGTTTCAGTTTCAGTAGGCATACCTACTAGCAGGTACAAACTGCTCTAAAGCAGGTAAAAGGCAGGGAAGTCAGGACGGTGCGCTTTTCGCAAGGTGACGGTAAATGCTTTTGCGAGGTATGCGGAATATGCAAGCGATTTTGTTACGCCCGTCGTTCGCGCCTCTCCAGCAAAACGAATAAGATGATCTACAAAGGCGCAATCACAAGCCAAGATTTACGATAACAGTGCGTTTGCTTCGGTGGTCCGTGTAGTTGTATTTTACACTGCTTTCTGCAACACCGTGTCATGACGAAGAGCTGGAACGGTCACGGTTTGTGCTAGCCTACCGGTTGACAGAAACCCGTATCGCCCGCATCGGCACCGAGTGCACTTGGGTTGTTGATGCTCAAGCCTTTCATCCGCGGCTTGTCGCCAGCTGCTCCTGCTGCTCAACGGTGAGGAAGCGGCGAGAGTGACATTTGAAGCAAATGTAAATCCTCGTTCATCCAGTTATCCGGAGTCAAAGTGTGGAAGATGTCCAACGTGTACTGAGGGTGGGAACTACGAGCGTTTTGCCTTGCTTTTATAACCGAAATCAGAGCAACGAGATACCTGCCTTGCGTACTCCAAAATGACAGAAGCAATATGTTTCAACAGGTCGAGTACGTCACCGGGGATGTAGGCGAGACGGTGCGCACTGTTTAAACGCTTGCAGTATCCACGAGTGGTACCAGGAAAACAACGTCAACAGAGAAGGAGCTTGACGATTCAGCATAATGCAGTGTTACGGGCCCGTGAACCTGCAAAGTTCGAAGTAGTGGCAATGTAAAAAAAAAAAAAAAAAGACGCATCGGCGCCACAGTAGTGATCGCGAATAACACCGGTCACAAACTTCCGAGCCCCACCACTCCACTCAACACCGACACGACATACGACAAGAAACTGCATCAAAACGCCCCAAAAGTGAAGGCGTCTGCTCCCGTACTGCAACCAGCGGAGGTGAAGTGTTAGGCGGATGTCCTTCACAAGAATATATAAAAAATGCTTTGCACAAGGATCATTTCCATTTATTATTAATTACATAATGATAAAATCCCAATAATTTGTGTTCTTTTTTATCTGATTCAAGCCAGTCGGACTGCTCATAACACTGGTCTAGCATGAAAATACCTCAATGAGATGGGAAAAAGGTTAGAGCAGTGCAGCCTAGGTTTTGACCTGACTTACATGGAGGAAGGACACAAAGTAGATCAAGTATTGGCCAGGGTTAATGTATGCAGACGACATTGTACTTGTATCAGAAAGTCCTGAGACAATACAGGAACTGATTAGGATTTGCAGCAGGGAAGGGGACAATTTAGGACTAAAATTTAGTAGGGACAAGTCTGGTATAGTAGTTTTCAACGACGAGAAGGGGGAACCCTGGAGATACAGGACACATTGATAGAACACGTAGAAAAGTACAAATATCTGGGAGTATGGTTAAGTGAGGGAAGACGGTATCTAAAGGACCATGAAGACATTGTAAGAAAGAAGGGGAAACGAGATTCGGCTATCATGAAACACAGGGCGCTGTGGAACTATAATAGATATGAAGTCGTTAGGGGTGTATGGAAGGGAGTCATGGTGCCAGGGCTGTCATTTGGGAATGCGGTATTGTGTATGAGGTCAGAAATCCAGGCAGGTTTAGAGATACAGCAAAGGAGTGCGGGTAGGTTGGCATTGGAGGCACATGGGAATGCACCAAATGAGGGAGTACAGGGGGATATGGGTTGGGCATCTTTCGAGAGTAGAGAAGCGATCAGTAAAGTAAAATTTTAACAAAGACTAGCTGAAATTGAGGATACACGGTGGGCAGCGAAAGTGTACAAGTATCTATATATGAAAAGTCTAAACACTAAGTGGACAAACCGAACCCGCAAGCTGAGATTTAAATACATTCAACGAGATGGAGCCGATCAGAGCATATCAGTAGAAAAGGGAGTAAAGGGAACAGAGAGGAAATTGTGGGAAGAGAGAATGCAGGGAAATCAGCTTTAACATTATACAGGGCATAAAAACGTGAAATAAAGAAGGAACAGCTGTATGACAATTCAGTGGGAAGCTCTTGCTGTTTGAAGCTAGAACGGGAGTGCTAAGAACAAAAACGTACAGGGCTAAATTCCAGGAAGTAGACACTCTGTGCGACATATGCAGCCGCGAAAGGAAAACTATAGAACATGTAATCTTAAGGTGCACGGGGCTTCGTCCCACCCTCTTGGGGAGATGACTACGGATTTGGAGGGGGCACTGGGTTTTCCGGACATGAATGGACGAATGGATAGGGAAAGGATTGCGGTAACTAAGAGGAGATTGGAAGATTGGTGGAAGAGATCTAGGGAAGGATAAGGAGAAAAAAATACAGATAACATAAATCCACTTGAAAAAGAGGGGGGGGCTGCCATAACAAAATTCATGGAAGTAAAAAAAAAAAGATGACGAAATGTTAGGCTAGGTGGCGCAAGCTGCCGCCCGCTACAAAGGGTATAGCCATTACCATCCATCCATCCATCCAACAAAAATTTGAACTTCTTCACGACCGGTTTAAGATTTATTGTTAATACATCGTTATTTTTCGCAACGGACTAACATTATAGATTATGCCTCCATACTTTTTAAATGCAAACAGTTCTTACATACGGCTGTCCATTGCGCCGTGTTTTGCGTCTTCTTCTGTAAATCTGTAAGGGTCAGCGACCGAAGGGCTCACCCGCACATGTCAAGCTTATATACGCCGCGAGGATAAGAACATTCAGTAGGAAGTGTAGGGTGCCGTGTGTGATGTGTTTGTGCATATGTGAGTGTTGTGTGATGCGTGCTACTCATGTTGTCCGTGATGTATGTGGGTTGGTGTCTACTCGTGATCGTTCGCAGCGTCTTAGCAGACTTTTTTTTATAGGCTGCTAAAAATCTCGCTAGGTGGCGTAAGTTACCACCGAATTCCAAATAGTGAGTTATTTATCAATGTAAGTTCGGCATTCGTTGTTTCTTCTGTCTAGCGGCTCCTACGCCGCCGACGCACGTACGTACCTTTGCACGTTTACCTTTGCACGCTGGGAGACTGTTTACTGTGTATAAAAAAGACATCGAACGAGAACAGACGCGTCCTGTGTGCTCTCAATTCGGCGGAAAGGAGCGCGGCCCGCTGGGCTCGTCTCTCACCTGCTCTCGGTTGTTGGCCGCCATAACACGCTGAAACGTGTGTTGAGGAAGGCAGACACGGTGCATCGTGTTAAGTTTACACGGCAACTCATGTGTAGACAAATAACACACATGCAGGGCCGGATTAAAGTACGGGCTAAGGGGGCTGCAGCCCAGGGCCCAGGCTGCCAAGGGCCCGAAGCTGGCACCTGGAAATATGAAAAAAAAAAGAAGGCTAGTCGGTTTCAGTTTTAAACAGCTCAAACCTAAAGGAGGATCACATGAGCCTCTGGGCCCTGGCTTTCGAGTCACTAGTCCTGCCAAAAGTTGCCTTCTCGAGACGAGCTGGTGTTCGTGGAGCTTGTTGTAAAAGACTGTGCTAGAATAACAAAATGTTAGCGTTGCCTCCCACCTCTTCTTGTGGAAGAGAGCAAAGCTGTCGATGCTGGCGGTCCCGTTTAAAGTATTTTCTAATTGAAGCCAGACGGTTGGACGGCCACGGATTCTCTATTGTATTGGGGCCCTGACGAATTTTGCGGAGAATGGTGGCTTGAAGGCTAGCAAAAGAAGTGTCGCCGAAGGCTACACGAGCAACTTACATACACATTATTCATTTTTTTCTTGTCATTTAGCGTAGTTCCATATGGACATTTTCCTCTGAAACGACAAGTTTCAAAACAAGCAAAAAGAAATATCGTTGAACCTCCCGAAGCCATCCTTTCTAACCACTAACAGGCGTGTCAAGGAGCCGCTCTTGGAGATGTCACCCAAAAGTTTTCGAGAGGCAGCAACTGCAAGAAACTGCTCTGGAGTCTGTGTCTGATCTCAGTGATCTGCCAGTGCGAGACAACACTTTTCCTGCCTCTGAGGTATTGACCTATTATTTTTAGCTTAATGTAATACGTCGAAATGGATTAAAAAAAAGTTCTTAATTAGTCGGCAGAGACACGTACTGTATAATGTGTGGACTGTAAGGGACCGGTGCCACGTCAGGATTTTTTAGCCTTTTGCACCGGCCCTCTTTCGGGTTCTGCCCGAGGAAAAAAACAAAGAAAGAAAGAAAGAAGTAAAGTTGTAGACTTGGTCACACACAAGTTCATAGCGGAGTCATTATTTTCAACTTTTCAACAGATGTTTACGAGGCCCTGCTCAACATGCGCGACACTTATTAATCATTTTCCCTAATCGTTCATTGCTTTGCGTTTTGTACCTCTCAGTGAGTGATTGGCTATTTCCGAAACAGCCTCTAATCCACAACCGCATCTACTTCATTTCCACCCAGTGAAACCCTAATTTCCTAATCATCGAATCTACAGATACAAAAACCTGCCGAGATATATCATAAAATGAACGATATTTGTATTTTATAAGCTGGTGAAACATACATCATTGTCATGGTCGTTACCCCCACCACTATCGTCCCCATAGTCACTATATCACCTCATATGGGGCCTCTGAACAGCCTTAGCCCAGGGCCCCGAAATTCCTGCATCCGGCCCTGCACACATGGCTGCTTGTAAAACGAACACGTTTCGACGTGCCCGCTATGGGACAACGGTTTACACGTCTGAGCGTGTTATTTTTGCTAACAGTGTACGCTGGCAGGAGCCTCTGGTTGGAATGCCCGCTGGACCTCCTCTCGGACAACTTCGGCTATTGACACCGAAGCAGGCTGGTTGGTAGCAGGCAGGAGCTTCTTGATTTCCTCCCGGACGACGTCCCGGATGATCTCGCGTATTTCCGGGGTGTTGCTGCTGTACGGCGAGAGGGCAGCGAAGCCAGGAAGTCTCTGATAGTGGGAGGCACGTGCTTGAAGGGCACGTTCGATGTTTGTGGCCTCGGTGATGAAGTCTTGGACGGTGATCGGCGGGTTCCTCACAAGGCCTCCGAAGATGGTTTCTTTCACTCCTTGCATCAGGAACCGCAGCTTCTTCTCTTCAGGAGCGTTTGGGTCGGCGCGGTTCATGAGGCGGAGAACGTCCTCGACGAAACTCGTGACGCTCTCGTTTGGCCCTTGGCTTCTTGCTTGAAGAAGTTCTTCGGCCCGCTGACGTCGCTCCTGGCTGGCAAAAGTGCGTCGAAGCTCCGCCTGGAAGTCTTGCCACGACGAAGTTGACGCTTCGTGGTTCTCGAACCAGGTGCGTGCAGTGCCTTCCAGAGCGAAGTAGACATTTCGCAGGCTCTGCTCAGGACCCCATCCGTTGAACCGTGCGACGCGTTCGTACTGGCCCAACCAGTCGTCTACATCTTCATGAAGATTGCCACTGAAATTCGGCGGCGTCCTTGGTGGGGCCTGCACGCAGACAATGGACGTCGGTGGCGTTCCGTCTGGCTGCGGCGTGGTGTTCATCGTCGGCTTTGGTAGCTTCTTTGTCCTGTCCGGCAGTGGTCCCAGTTCCGGGGGTAGGCCTAGGTTGCGGCGACTTGATCGGGGCTTGGTACTGTCTTCCTCGGGTCGTCGTGGGCTTGCTGTCGGACTTGCACTGCGGGCCCTCGGAGGGGTACGCGGCAGGGGCATGCGATACCCAGCACCTCCACCAGAATGTCACGAATGACAAATGATGAGGCAGAGAATAACTAAAGGAACTAAACGTTTAATGAGGGCGAACTTGTGCCCAAAAATAAAAAGGAAACAAAAGATAACAGCAGAGCGTCGCGGGCGTCGAAATCGGCGAAAGAGCAGAGTCGAACGCTGGGGCGAAACTGACTGCAGATCGCCGCGCGGAGCCCCTTATGTAATCGCGTTGTCTTCTGGAACAATCGGCCTAGAAGGTTCGGCGACTAGAACATTCGCACCTCGAACAGGCGACAGAGTTCTCGAATTCACCAGAACTTTAAGCTGCAAGAATAAATAAAAGGACGCGTAACTCCGGGAATCGAACCCTGGCTCTTCGCGTGGGAGGCAAGCGCGATAACCGATAGGCCACGGCCGCGCTGCCTGCCTGGCGCGCGGCAATACTCTATTCCCCTGTCCCAGGGGTTTCCCCAGGAATTGAAATCAGGGGGGGGGTGTCTAAATTTTTTTGGGGGGTTAAAGGGGGGGGGGGGGGGCATTGCGAATATAGGAGTCGTTGTGAATTAAGGGGGTGCCTTCGGAAAAACGAGGGGGGGGTCTACACCCCCCCCCCCCTAGGGGGGTCTAGGGAAATCCCTGCCCTGTCCTGTGGCCGGAGATACATAGGGCCTTAAAGGAGTCATGAAACGCTTTTCCAACTTTTTCCTGTTTAGCTTTCCTCCTCAACTCATAAATCGCGCATTCTACCAAACAGTTCAAGAAGACGGAAAGGGGAGTCCCCTCTTGCTCGGACTCTCGTTTGTCTAATCCGGACATATCCATTCTCCCCCTAGAAGATTAGCCGTCGCTCAAAATTCAGACAAAAGTTGCTTTCCCCACCTCGTTCACCCCGAATCTGACAGTGCTGTAGAAGCTACGTGCTCCTTGGGCCAGCCACACTTTTGCCACGTGATCACGCTCTCTCGCGCATACCAACGCGCAGAGAATGAGGTGAGGTGATGAAAGGGGGCGGCTGATTGGTCCGGCAAGCGCGTAGCTTCCACCACAATGTCAGCTTAGGGGTGAAGGGATTAAGTGAGCTCCGGTGTCGTGTGACGTTCGTATGGGCCCGGTGACGCGCTGCGGGGGCCCGATGACGCGCTGCGGGGTCCGCGGATGTATCACAGAGAAAAGGCAGCGAGCTTACGAAGGAAAGGAGGTACCAAATAGTCCGCTGTTGTTTTCAAATTTTCGTACCGAAAGTCAGGCTTTTGACTTTCTACTTTTTTCTTTTGGCCCACTGAACGATGTGCTATTAGTAAAATACCAATATAAATTGATATATTGCAGTCCAAAATTCGTTTCATGGGTCCTTTAATGAGCGGTTAAGAGAGCATCAGTTGTAATGCGTATCAGGTTGTGTCGGGGCACCTTGGGGTGCATTGCTGCGATTGCGGATGTACTCCGGATTTTGAACGATGCACGGTCATCAGAAAACAAAAAGATAAGCTGACACGTGAGATTATAGAAGCACGCGCCATTGGACAATCGGGTTCAGAGTGTGTTAGTGCCCCGTCACTTGCCTTGACGGAAAAGGAGTGTATTTTTCTACTCGGATCGGAGAACAACGGCGCCTGCAGATGACTCTAGGAACACGTGTAGTCCTCCTCTACTGTTGTTTCTTTTCTTGGCTTTTGGGCCGGGCAAATGTTGTATTTATAAAGGTTATCAGTGCCAATAAAGCTCAGTTGTAAGTCAGAACTGTGTGTGTCTACCGCCTTCTACTCTGTCCTTGTTCCTGCGCTGTTTGTTTTCCGCTAATATGAATGACCAACTAGCCCACTCGTCAACACTAATAAAGAAAGACTTTTATCCCCAGAAGTGAAAGCTACGTGCTTGTTAGACCGATATAATCGCTTACCTTTATACACCAGACCTCACTGTGGAGATGAAAAGCATGTATTTATTCTCCTCCTCCCCGCAGCCCACACATTTCACTATGACGTCACTTTCGTCGCGTGTGCTCACGCACACCGGCGGCTGCTGGCTCGTGGAAAGATCGTACGCCACTTATTATGGACACTGGAGGTTTGGTTCAGCATCCCTTTAAAAGATACACAAAAATTAACCTTTATTGCTTCTCCCCTTGTCCCCCACCTTCAAACTGAACAACGAATCCAACCATCACAAAGAAGGACTTGTAGTTTTTAAGACTGACTTTCCAAAAGCCCTACCCTCTTCTTCACTTGCTCGTCCTGCGGACAGCGACATCGAGAAGCAACTGTTGTCAAGTTCAAACAAGAGACTTTGTTAGATTGAAGCCTGTGAGGTTGTTGTAAAACGCTCGTGCAATGTGGGGTAACAGTACATCTGGCTCGTCTCAATCGTGCACCACAAACGTGAATATGGTTAAAAGCTGAGATCTTTAAACTTTAATATATGAACAAATGAAACTCCTGCTTCCGCTTGTTTTCTCCTCCTGGTACCCTTCCAAAACGGCATTCAAATTCGTATGTTCCCATTTGATGGGATAGATAAAAAAAAAAAACTTTCCTCGATCTAACTAAATATGGTAATCAGCAAAATGCAAATGTAACGTATATGTAACGATACGTTCCATTTTTTTAACTGTAACGGGGACGAGTTCCTTTTTCAGATATCGAACTTGTAACGGGAACGCGTTCCGAAAATCAGAAGGAACAACGAACGAGCTTTCGTTCCTTTTTTGAGGAACGTGTACAACACTGGTCTGAGTGCAGCCAGCAATCGGCACTGAAATATGCACTCAAAGCGCAATATCACAGCGTTTATGCTTTTTTGCCTATGGGCGTGTTATCGTCTTCTAATCCAACGAAACGCTGAAAGTGTACTGTGATACTTCGATTTTACGGGGTAGTTTTTTTTTTTTCCACCATTGTACAGAAGGTTCCACAGCTTCCAACAGAGTGCAGGCTTTTGAGAGTGATCTATACCTAAAAAAAAAAAGTATTTCGCGAGTATAAATAATAAAACTGGGTGCCCATTTTTTTTTTCTTACATGTTGGTCTTCGCGAGTATCGTTCCGTTATGTGGCTGTTACCAATTAAAGGACCACTGAAAATAAAAAAATAATTTGAACAGTCTGGTTGGGACACGCGTGTCAAAAAGTGTATATGTACGAGGAAAAAATGCTTAGAGCAATATTGACGGCGCGAGACGTGATTTAGTCGGTAGTCACCTCCTTTCCACTTGTTTTCCATCACGGCATTTTGGGCGCATGGAGGAGAGGTGGATCGGCTTTGCCTTCAGGTTGAGGTGGAAAGAGCGAATTACCATCTCGTTGAGCCAATAAATGACCATTTCGTGACGTCATGGCCTTTCCGCGCAGAATTTTAAATACATCTCTCGCCGTCAATATTTCTAATATTTTTTTTCGCGTAAAATTTATGTTTTGACACGCGTGTCCCAACCAGACAGTTTAAAAAATTCTTTATATGCGGCTTCTTTAAGGGAACACAGGTTCGCTCTGATCGTCCAATGCTTAAAAGCGATATGCAGAGAGAGCAAAAAAAAATGGAATGCCTTCTTGAGGAGCTCAGCTTAAGGCTGTATATCTGTCTGCGCAAACAGCTTGTAACGTCTGCACGTCGCCAACCCCGCTGCTCCCACGGTGAGGGACGGGGAAGGCTCGAAGATCATCGCGCGAGAGACACTTGATCCGAGACGACGACGACTCTCATCGGCCACGTCAACACGTCCGCCACGGGCGCCACGGTGCGTGTACTGCACGAACGAGGCTACGGGTAGCCCCCTCACCCCGGCACTGGATAAAATTACCCGCGGCCGCCGCAACCCGAAAACGATGAAGCATCCGTCTGGATGAAGGATCGGGAGGGGTTAGCAGCGAACGGCCAAGAAAGAAAAAGAAAACCGCTTGAAGTCCGGACGAACCCGACGCCCTGACGCTACGAACCGAGGGAGACAATCAAGCGGCGTCTCGTAAGTTGCATTGTCATGGCGCCCGTCGTCTTTGTAGCCTTTGCTTTCACCAGCTGAAACAATTATACGCAGTAAAAACGCAGTGAAAACGCAATAATTCCGCGC
>JAZHYW010056231.1:0-20399 GCA_037355805.1 Ixodes ricinus
AATCTCAAACGAAGCGCCATTAGTAGGCACAAAGGCTCTAGAAATCTTCTTACGGCATTTTTGTCTGACGGCGGGGAAAATACGGCTACGGCGCTAGTCTTCTCGGGCTCAGGACGAACACCCTCGCTGCTCACGACGTGGCCTAGACATTTATGCTCATCATGAGCGAACCGACATTTCGTTGGCTTGAGCGTTAGTCCAGCGGCCTTGATGACTTAGAGTACGGCACGGAGTCGTCGTAAGTGCTCGTCGAAGCAGCTGGCGAACACTACAACATCGTCGAGGTAGACGAGACAGCTCTGCCGTTTTAAGCCTGCTAGCACGGTGTCCATGACACTCTGGAAGGTCGCCGGCGCTATGCATAGTCCGAATACAGTCTGTCGGACGTGACAAAGGTAGTTTTCTTCCGGTCGCGTTCGTCAGCCTCGATCTGCCAGTAGCCACTCTTCAAGTCCATCCTCGAAAAGTATCGGGAGTGGCGAAGACGGTCTAGAGTATCGTCGATGCGGGAGAGCGGGAAGACGTCTTTCTTTGTCACAGCATTGAGTCGACGATAGTCTACACAGAATCTGAAGGTTCCGTCCTTCTTTATGAGCACGACAGGTAAAGCCAATGAATGGCTTGACGGCTGGATGATGTCATCATCAAACATTTTCTAATCCTGTTCCTGGGTGTCATTCTTCTCTTTCAAAGATACAAAGTACGGTGACTGGTGAACTGGGTGCACGTCGCCGTCGGTAACAATGCGATGTTTCGCCACTGGTGCTTGGCGAACTTTCGATGACGTGGCAAAACAGTCACTGCATTCAACGACGAGATCAACCAGTTACCGGAGCTTTGGAGCTGGGAGCTCGGGGTCGATGTCGAGCTGCGGCGGCGACGTGCTCTTGTGCTGCGACTACGAGGTTTCCTCAGAAATAGCTGTGACCATGGCTACCACTTGAAGCTCCTCGACGTGGCCCACGGTGGTATCGTTGGTTAGGTGCTGCGGCTCCTCTCAAAAGTTTGCCGTGAGAATAGTTGCATGTTCTTCTTGGAGATTCGTTACGCTTCATGCGAAGCGAATTCCTTTTAAGAAGCAGTTGAACGTTGCCTTACAGAAGAAGTTCCCCGCCGGCGACTGCATCGGTCACGACGGGCACAAAAACACTCGACCGCGGCGACTGGTTCCCGTGGTCAGCAATGACTCGGACGGCGGCTGGCGTCGTTTTGGATCCCTCCGGAGGTGGGACGGGCTTTCGCAGCGTCAACCTCTTCGCTCTCAGGTCGATCACGGCACCGTATTCACACAGGAAGTCCATGCCAAGAATGACGTCTCTTGCACACTCCTGAAGGACGACGAACTTGACTGAGCAGGTCTCCCTTGAATTTCGACGCGAGGAGTGCACCTCCCAACAAGCGTGATGAGGGGCTCTCCGGCGGTGCGCATTGGAGAGCCGTCCCAGGGCATCGTGACTTTCCGAATGCGGCGAGAGAGCTTCCCAGTCAACACTGAGTAATCTACTCCGGTGTCCACGAGCGCCGACCCGTCGTGGCCGTCGATGACAATGTGGAGGTTGTTGGATACCGTTGAAGAATCGTCGTTCCGATGCCTGTCATCGCTAGAGTGGGGGCCCTCCGACGTTCTTGGAGGATCTTTCCGACGGTCATCTTCGGCAACTCCACCTTCAGGGTTTGCCGCGCTTAGTTTCCCCGGCGAGGAAAGGGAGACAGGCTTTCCCTGCGGGACCTACGAAACGGCGATACAGGACGTCGCCGTGGAGGCGAGCGATATCCTCTGAGGGAGACGTACAGCTCATGAGATGTCGAGAAGCTGGTCTTCAATGTTCCGAGGTCGCTCCCCAAAGCGTGGTCGAGGGTCACTGGGCGCAAATCCTCGCAAACCCAGCTGGCGGTAGGGGCCTCGCCGGTAGCAAAATGATTTGTTGGCCTAGTTGGTTAAACATTACGAAAATAAAAAAACGCGAAAGTCAAGGACAAGAGGGAGACTACACAAAACAAGCGCTTACTCGCAACTGACGTTTTAATTCGGAAGATGAGGAAGACGAAGACATTAAAGACCCTATAAAGTTAAAATTTACAAATATTTATGAGAAAGGAGTGAAAGGATTTGAAAAGATTGAGAATTAAAAAAGGTATAAAAGGAAATTAGTAAAAACAAAAGGAAATGGTAGGCATGATTAAAGTAATAGTGAAAAAAGTAACAGAGAAAAAATTAAAAAGAAAGAGAAAGAGGAATGTAAAGCAAATATTGAGAAAATTTAAGGAAAATATTTTATGTACTCTAATTCTTTTGATGACAAAGTCACCGATAAAAACACTAATGCAAGCGTCTCCTTGTTTTTTTTTGTTGGCGTTGTTTTTGTTGTAGGAGGTGGGGAAAGAGAACGTGCGTTGCAAAGAAGCCAACTATGAAGGGGAGCCTTGCGAAGAAGCGCACTACCAGTTCAGCCTACTCATGAAGATGCTCCTTGAAGGGAGAGAGGAAGCGCTACGGCCTTAGCTCTAGGTGGTGTTGGCTCTCCTGGGCCGGAAAAAAGTTCAATATATTCAACTTTGGACCCGCAAAGCGAAAGCCAAAAACCTCACGTTCACGTGACAACTAACGTCACTCGATCCTCTCTCCCGGATTGCTCCGGGGCCCGTTTTCGACAGTTTTGCGGGTTGGTTTGGACCGCCTTAAGTTTTCGAACAGCGTTGATGCAGGCTGCCTTGGGCCGGGCAACGCTCCTGGCGCCCCCTGAAAATAATTCTTTCAAGGTGCAATACGAGTTTTCGAGTGCAGTGCTGCACCGTAGGGTAGCTTGCAGTCACACTATACTAAAACTGCATATTAGTAACCATGGCACAGGTTGATCACGTGTAGCAATGCACTAAACCTGCCATGTTGTGCAGTGAGTTGTGAAGCCTCTCACAGAGACATCGATACTGTGAATGCTGCTCTTCCGGAGCTTGAAGGTCACCCGGCACGGCTCACTTTTTATAGCACTGGTGGCCAGCACAGCGCAGGCAGTGGCACCACACTATAATCATCGCCCTCAATAATCTTTTGCTACTTATAATGACGGCCAAAACGCGCACGAACTATAGTCCGCTTGCAGCCTAAGAATGAAGGACGAGGGTAAGACGGACCGGGGAGGAGGAAGCAGACGGAACGCTAAAGAGAGAAGGAGGTTCCCTCTCCTCTCCAGCGTTCCGTCTGCTTCCTCCTCCCCGCCCGTCTTACCCTCGCCCTTCGTTCTTAGGTTGCAACGGACTATAGACAAAGGTTCGCAAGATCTGTGAGGTTTCCACAATTTTTAAAAAGCAACGTGTTCCTTTTGCTAACGCACGTCAACATCTCCGTACCCTGTGGTATGCTCTTGCCCTGACCGTTTCGTATTGGTTGACAAATAAAAATAACTTAAACATACTGACAAACGCCAGCAAGCAGGCGCACGGAAAAGTTTAAAAATCTATTCCGGACTCTTCCGCCATCTTGGAACTACCGCCCCGCCATCTATGGGCTGTTCGAGTTGCGAGTACTACACGATACCGTATTGATCAAACTAGAACAGAGTGTTGCATTGGAACACTTGGTCAAGTCAAGCTTAAAGGCAAGCGAAGAGTTAACTTCTCGCCAATCGGGCGAGCCCACTTGATTTAGGCAACTTCTAGGTCTTAAATAACTGCCAGTGACCTATCCCTCACGACCTTCTGATTTGGTCTCCCTCTCTAGCGCCATTTCACTTTTTAACTGTTCGCCCCACCGCCATTCAGTGAACGTGGCAATTGCACTTCCAGATTAAAAAAAGTGCAACTCATAAAAAAAAAAAAACCAGCTATTAAAAAAGAAAAGAAATGGAGACAGTGCCGAGAACGGTTGGGAGCGGTTCGCGAGTTAACGCTTCTGCTGCCACCCGTTGAACTGCGAAGTACCTCCCAGAGTGGAAACCTGTTGGTTCGCCAACGGGACCCGTTATTGCTCCTAATTGGATTATTGATGAACGCGAAAGGGCTCCCGGGGAAAACACGCTCGGCGTCGTTTGCCCGCTTGACCTACGTGCTCCTGTTTTAATGGCGGTGTTTAGTGTCGCGGCGGAGGGCGCCTCGAGCGGCCGCTGCTGCGTGGACCGAGCCTTCTCGTGGCCCCACCCCTCCGCAGCCGCTCCTTCGGTCCCACGGACGCTGGCGATGCAGAAAGGCGGACTCTTTCTCACGGGCAGCTTCCTTCAGAACCTCTCACCTTTCGGGGGGACAGCGGTACAATTTTCATACTGGCTGATATTTGCTCCGAACTAATCTTTCCAGTCACAATGTGTGTGTGACAGGCGTGAGCGATTAATAACACGCGGAAGTACACAAAGAGAAATGAAGCACCGGTGAGAAGCAACTCTATCTCCGACTTCGGCTACGCGGGAGGGAGCATGCCCAACTTGGTATACCCGTGCAATGCCTCCGTGGGTCCCACCTCGGTAATGCGGGGGCAGAGTTAGCACAGAGGAGGATTCTACGGAGTCAATGCGCGGGCATGTCGAATTCGGGCTACCCATGTAATACCGCCGTAGGTCCCGCGTCATCGACACTTTGGGGACAAGGTTAACGTAAATGCGGCTTCCAAGAGGGCAAAGCGTGGTCAGGCCCAACTTGGGCTGCCTGAGCAATTCAAAGTATGGCACTTTCTGCTAATAGTGAGAATATGTAGTGCACGTGCTGAAGATTTAACTGAAGATATCGGTTTAATTTGATATCAAGTCACCGATCGTTGTTATTCAAGGCTCGATAGAAAAACATTTATGACCTGCAGAACTTTATTATTAACTTAGTACTCAGCGTGTATGTAAAGAATGCCGTTTTACGCGGGACGGAATATTTTTACTCTTTCACCTTTCAGGTTGAATCCCAAACACGCTCATGTAAATGTCGGTATGTGTTTTAAAACTCAGTCTCTATAGCCGGCTTAAGCTTGCTATGTATTTTGGTTACCTCTCCAACAGGAAGTATATGGAAATGTACACAGTTTTCTGTTATTTGTACACTTGAAATGTACACTTGAAATGACAGATTTGCGATGGTCTTGCTCAAGAAGTTTTATTGATCTATGAAACCATAAAACTGGTGATAATTTTTCCAGTGGGCACAAGGGTGACGTGAGGAATGCCCAATTTCGGATGTAGTGCATTACACCATGCACATGGTGGGGGAATGCTAACAGATCCCACATTGTCTGGTGAATTATGAAAAGGTAAAATATCCCAAATACCTAATTGGGGGGGGGGGCGGCCATTTCTTTATGGGTTTTGCAACATCGACGACGGACGTCCTACATCGTTAACTTCAACATCAACAACGACAACAGCTACAACTAACACATGAACAACAAGATCAACTACTACAACATCGACAACGGACGTCATCTACAGCGGTGGGAAGAACTAGCCCACTACAGCTATCGCTGTAAAAACTCGCATGTCGGGCAGGCGGGCGCCCACGATCGGTCGTTGCTGCGACTAAGCTGTCACTCTCTCCCTTTCTCTGATGCCAACCGCACCCTCTATGGGGGCCCCTCCTTAAATTTTGGTGGCTCAAAATATTTGGTTGATGTTCTGCACAGAAAGGTAATTCAAAGAGAGATAACGCGACAATAGGCTCTAGCAAGCAAACTCACGGTCATCTTCGAAACTGTGGAAAGTACAGTCGTCAGCAAACGTTTGCAGGACACGGGAAGGCGCCAGCCAAAATGACTTCCTGAGCCTCCTGACGGCGCGTGGCCGCTCTCAAAACTCTCGCTTTGTGAACGCACTTGCTTTCGTGCTCGCAGTCATGTTTTGTTTACTCACTTCCGTCCGACGCGCCCGAGATAACAGGAGCCGGCGCGAGGTTGCCGCTTTGTCATCCGCCATGTCATCCGTCTGCTTCAGCCACAGCGATGGGTGACGGAGCTCGCTTACCGAAGGCGGCCCGTGGCTTTGGCCTTTAGTCCATCGTAGGATGAGACAAAGTATAGCCGTTGTAATTCCGGTACCGGAATAAAATATCATATTTTAATTTCAAGCCTAACGGCTCCTACATTGCTCACCCGGACGCGATTCAACCTATAGTCGGCTAGAGTCGACGAGTCGCATGCAAGCTAACGGCGAGCCGACTACACAGCTTGGGGTCGTCTCCCTCAAGCTTCAGTGATAGTTATAGTAATATTTATTTTGGTCAAGGAGAGCCGTGGCCCCACAGAAAGGCAAGCAGCCCATGCCATAAAGACACGCGGTGCCGGAACTATGATGATGCGATGAGATAGTGGCATGCAAAAATGTTCCAAAGGTCCAAGTTGATTCATAATTAAAAATGTTTACTCTGGCTTCACACAACAAAAATGATAACGAAAATGTTTAAACGTTTCGCCACCTATGCAGGTGGCATCTTCAGGAGATCGGTTGACCGCTCGCCTCAGTTGTGTAGGTATGTACTGAAGACGCCATCTGCATATGTGGCGAAACGTCTAAACATTTTTGTTACCATTTCTGTTGTGTGAAGCCAGAGTAAACGTTTTAAATCATGAGATAGTAAATTTATATCAGAAAGGCGCTGACGATGTTTGAATGGAAATTGTGGACGAGGGTGAGGGGATCACCTGGGTGACGACGGTCCCGTGTTGTTTATTGCGGTGCTCGCTGGGCCGGTCCTCTGTCCAGTTGGTCTCACGACTCACAAAATGTGGTGGAGCGTGCCATGAAGTACGCTGACTGAACCCGAGAAAGTGCCCGGGAAGTCCACCAGGATGGTGTCCGGAGAATTCACTGTGCTTTGGAGCAGTGGTTCTCAGCCATTGATGTTTCGCCGACCCCTTGTGAATCGGCGCACATGATGGAGGACCCCATTCGTGGTGTGGGGAAGGGAAAGTATATACGAATTATGATAGTGATTTAATTAATGGATATAAGTAACGGCTAGTGTGAAATAAGCTCCTCTTATTGAAATATACACGAGAAAACTCACCCGAAAATTGGAACGTTTCTTCTTAATCTGAGAAAATACAACTTTTATTTCCGGGCTTGACTGATGAGGCTGGGCTTCGCGGACCCCTAGAATGCCTTCCCGGACCTCAAAGGGTCCGCGGACCCCCATTTGAGTACCACTACTTTGGTGGATGTAACCCTTGAAGCCCAGATGGTCCCGCTCCAGTGTTGGGAAGCCATTCCCACTCCGTGAAGGGCCCACCGCGTCCGAGGCCTGTCTAGCGATCTGTCTACCGCTACAAAATGTAGTATGACGCTCCCGGCTCACGGATAAATTGAGAAGCCCGGAACATTTAGGAGCTGATGAAACAGAATGAACGACTCAGTATCATTTTTTAACCGTTTTTGTTAACTGATCATGCCTGAAGCCGGGTCACACTACTTGTACATAAGACAGTCTGCATGCAGATTGGAACACGAGTCAGTGCGAAATCCGTGCTTCGAATGCCCCATGGCAATGAGTTCAAGGAGAAACTTGGCACGCGGCATTCGAAACGCGGATATTGCGGCGACTCGTGTTTGCACACTGTCTTGTGTATGATGTATGACCAGTGTGACCCAGGCTTTATGGTTCGCACATGTCGACTTCTCGCGTGAGTTGAGACGTGGTGGCGCCAGTGTGCAAATAGCCCCCGACCTCTTCCGGTTCTGAACTAGACGGCGGGGTTCGCACAATTTGCGAAGTTAAATATACCCGCTATCTTTTGTAAATGGACACATTATATTACTGTCAGACTTAATTCATTCTTATGATTAAATAATGACGAGCTAAAATTAGAAAAGATGCGTGAACTGGAAGTGTGCCTGGGCTACACAATAGATGGCGCCACTGAGTTTGTGGCCAAACAAAGAAGGGCGAATACGAGGCCTCCCTACTGAAAAATAAAACGGTTAGAAATTCAATCGAGTTGTAAGAGGATTGACCCATTCGGGTCAATCCTCCTAACCCATCAGGGCCAGGCGAGTTTCCAAGTTTCAGATTACCAATTGCCATTCCGACTTCTTCCAAAGCTATGCGGAGCGCAAGTTCGTCTGCTTCTTTTGCAGGGTTGTGGTGACGTCAGATCGACGCCGATCTCTGATTGGCTCCCATTCGAAGGATAGTGGGTAGACCTCAAAGCAAGCTGCCTTGAAATCTACCCACTATCCTTCAATCAGAGCCAATCAGAGCTCGGCGTTCTGATGTCACCACAACCCCTGCAAAAAGAAGCAGACAAACTTGCGCTTTGCACTGATTGTTCTAACCTTTCCTTTATTTCGTTATCGAGTTGCGGCATTAGCGGCAAAAATACGCGTTGGAACTGCGTTTTCTTTGGCGCAGGATTACTAAAAAGCACTTTGTAATAATCCGCAAAGGCTCGCTTGATAAACTTTTTGTCACTAGACAAAATGCCTTGATAACATATCTCGGTTATTTCGTACTTACTGGCACACCTCTTTTCCATGACGATAACTCGTTTTGTCGGTATCTCCCCACGCTATAATCGTTTTAACCTTACTCAAACCGTGGCCCTATCATATCGCTTTGTATCAAGAGCTTCAAGGCGTTTTTAAACTACTGATATCGTATGAGAACAGACCGGGTGACAGGCATTCAGCATGAAGTAATTGTTGTAGCAGATTATTTAACTCCGTAATTTCGTTTTCTTCCGCATGTTTCAAACAACTATACTTTGTCTCATCCTACGATGGACTAAAGGCCAAAGCCACGGGCCGCGAGGTCCAATCACGTTCCACGCTAAACTATGACATGCTTAACATTTACTAAAGGCGGACGAATAATGCTTCGAATCAAAAAGTGCTGCATCATTTCTAGAGCTTCGTAGACTGCAAACAGCCTGTATGTCGTGGCTTTCTTTGCAATGTAAAATTGATGAGTGAGTCAGTGTTATTCGATTCGAACCACTAAGCCAAAGTTGTGACAGACACCCTTTCCTGAGCAGACATTGCTAGCCTACGGACACTACCACGTCGACTTTGCTGCCATGACCACGGCACAATTACAAGGCAATGAGCTGAGAAAACGTCGACACTCCTCAACTTTAAGATTCGAGGCAATTCATTTACCATCCTCTACTCAAACTTTAATTTGTGACACGTCAAAAGTCTTCTTCGCCAGCACTTGCCATTTGACTTCCGCAGGTCAGTGTTTGAAGCTCTCCATCAGCTTTCTCACCCGGGGTCTAGAATACCTACGCAGAACCTTGTCACACTCCGCTTCGCTTGGACAAGAATGAATGCGGATGTGCGTCCCTGGGCGCGTTCCTGTCACAAATGCCAATGAAATAAAAAAATAAAAACTAGCGTCACGCTAAGTTCTTTTTTCAACATTTCCCTTCGATCATATCCGCGTTGATCTGGTTGTACCTCTTCCACCATCTAATGGCCACAACTATTTGCTTACGTATGAAGACCGCTTCACGCGCCACTGTCCCGTACAGAGCAAGACAGAACAACGTGATAGGCTTCGCGCGAAGCGCCATTACAGCTTACTATTCGCCCTTTTTTGATTGGCAACATACTTGGTGGCGCCATCTATTGGGTAGCCTCGGCACCCTTCCGGTTTACGTATATTTCATAACCTTTTGCTCCTCATTCTTTTATCACAAGAGTGAATTAAGCCTGACAGTGCTATAACTTATAAGTGGCCATTTCCGAGAATATTGATTCGCAAGTACGGCGAAACTCGCCGTCTAGTTCAGAACTGGAAGTGGTTAGGAGCTATTTGCACACTGGCACCACCTCGTTTTAACTCACGCGAGAAAGAGCGAATACTCTATATAGAAAGAGCGAATACTTGTGGTTGTCCGTCCTTTCTCGTTTTCTTCCTCAAGTTTAATTCAAGCGAATACTCCATCTCACTTAAACATCTGCAGTGCAGACAGAGGCGTGGGCATGAACGCGTGGCTTTGAAAACAACCTCCTATCATGCACGAATTCGCGTACAACGAAGAGCGTTCTCCTGGGCTAGGCTCGCACGCCTGTGCCTTTGTCCCTTATTGCAGACATTTGTGAGATGGAGTATAACCCAAGGCATGACAGTGACACAGGCATGTTCCTGCTCGGGAAGTCTTTGGCGTATAAAGAGACGAAGTCCTGGGCTCGCGGAGGGACGTTTGGAGGTGCCTTCACACATCCCGCGCTCGTGCACAAGACTTTATACTTCGTTTCAGCTTGGGTCCAGACGCAGCCGATGCTACGAGCGCGAGCTCCGGGCTTTCAGTGTCCCTGCCAAGCACGCGCTCTCGTGCAGTGCAAGAACTGCTCAGGGCCACATGCTCGCGCTCGTAGCATCGGCTGCGTCTGAGACCCAAGCTGAAACGAAGTATAGCACACCACAGCCACAAGAAAGATCTTGCTTCGTGAGAGGCTGATTGCATACAGTGTACTAGAATAGGGGGTAGTGTTGGGAACGGAGCGGCTCGCGTGAGTCGTGTAGTGTACACTCTTAAAGATAGACTGCGCGTCTATATTACCCGCAAAAGACTTCGAAAAGACTAATCTCTGCGATCTACGAAATCAGCTCAGCAAATTATGAGGCGGAACATCTGTTTAGAACTTAAAATTAAGTCTGCGCTGTGGCATTACGCAATGCAAGCATGACGCTTTGCATTGCGTAATGACACAGCGCAGACTTTATTTTGAGGTCTAAACGGATATTCCACCTCATCGTTCGCTGAGCTGCACTCGTAGATCGCAGAGATTGGTTCTTTGAGTGTTTTGGGTAAGAGAATGCGAAGACATTTTTAGAGTGTATACCGCGATCGGTGTTGACACTGGCGCATCGGCAGTATGGTAAGTATGGTGGTTCTGTGCGTACACCGTGCGCAAGCGCACGTGCGGCGGCACCTGCGGATTGCAGCGACTTTCTGCTTCCCTGTCGACTGCAACGCCGCGATTGTTGTCTAACTTCGTTTCAGCTTGGGTCCAGACGCAGCCGATGCTACAAGCACGAGCGTGTGGCCCTGAACAGTGCCTGTACTGCACGAGCGCGCGTGCTTGGCAGGGACGCTGGAAGCCCGGAGCTCGCGCTTGTGGCATCGGCTGCGTCTGGACCCAAGCTGAAACGAAGTATACACGCGCAGCCTCACAAGTTCCCATGGTCGAGTCGCGCCGGTCCAAACACTACCCCGTATTCTAGTGCACTGTAGATTGGACATGCAAGAATTATTGCGGCGTGCTATACGAGTTTTAGCAGAAGCTTCTTAACACGGACCCGGAAGAGTACAGGAACCTGCGTCGCGTCAGCCGGGCAAAGTTTCTGCAGTTTTCTTTTTTAACGCGTGGAACCAAGAATTGCGCGACAAAATGAACCAGCGAACGCACAAAACAACGATACGTCTTTTTTTGTTTGTTTTAAGCGTCTGAAAACAAACAGACAAACAAACAAAAATCAAGAAAACATTGTACAGTTGCCAGACTAAACGCTCTTCAAGTCAATCTCGCGCAAAAATCCGCGAGTGAAAGGGCACTCGACTTTTTCAGTCCGCGCGTCCGCGGATGACGCGCGGATAGCAGGAATCGGTGACGTGCCGGTCACGTGGTACACGGTCCGCGGACGAAAATCGCGATTCGGTCCGTCGTGTGAATCGGCTATATACGGCACAAAACCACAGCCTCCTGGACAATTTCTGAAGCAACATCTACATACTAAATTACATATAGCGCTAAGACAAGGACAGACGAAGAAGTGGACAGGACAGGCACTAACTCACCACTGACAGTTTATATTCGCTATATGTAATTTAGTATGTATAACCAACTAGGCCGCCAGAATATTTTGATACAACATCTACATTCTTAACAACTATATTATTAGTTTATGCAGCTCGTCTACGCAATACAATGCAACTCTTGCAACAAGTTGAACCACGAGCCAAGTCACAACGAACGGTATTCTTCAGCAAAGACCTACAGACGTCGACAAAACACCTTTGTCAGAAAAGACAAAGCCAGATGACTCGACCTACAATACGACTGTCCCTACAAAGTGTAATTCGTCAATATATGTAGACGTTTAGCTTGGACATTTATGGGCGACAGGAGGTTGTGAGTTTAGATCATCTGAAAGCTTGACACATCGGTAACACTAACACGCTATGTCCAGAGAGAAATGTGAAGCAGTTTCGCTCCAGCGTCGATGCTAATGGCCTGTAGATTGTGTTGGCGCAATGAAAACAGGATCTCAAATTTAACTTTAGTGCCCCTTTATACGAGAGCTTATCTCTCTAGAATACATCTATTATCACTCTCGAGAGAAACACCCTGTGTATTCCGTCTACAGTCCCTTGCTTACTTTTTTTATATATGTTATATCCCACATGCCATGCAGGTAAGTTATCGTACAGGTTGTAACATGTTATAACACAATATCAAATGCTACTTTTTTATAAAGTGGTCTAATAGACAAACAAATAGAGACCAGGGTACTTTCAAGGCATTCAATTATAGTTCAAAAACGACTCTTCACTTTTAACGCACTCTTAGTGGTGCTTCCTTTGAGGAGTGTGCGATCTGAAAGCACCGCGCGGATCCTATTTGTCCCCGTATAAAACTAATCAAAATTTTCCCCTTTTTTTTTAAGGTTCTGCTTACAAAATTTTGTCATATTTGCGCAGGCGTTATGCCAGAATTGTGCCCGTTATCTTGAAAGATGTAATGGATTAGAATTGTGAGTTACTCAGCCTCAGATGTAACTGATTATCTCGACTAATTACATCTATAATAGTAACTCATTACTTTACTCTTTTTTTTTTTTGCAGGTTACTTTCACGGCATTTTGCTCGAATCCTTCGCCAAAAAGAAACAAATAAAATTCAATGTTTTGACCAATGAGCCAAGAAACTCAGGGAGAGGAGGAGACAAGAACGCGTGAACGTCAAAACGCCGAGCTGTGGTTGGAATGATTAGTAAGTGAACCTAAAGCTAGTTGCCTTTGCCTCCACTGCACTCGTCAAACGCGTTAGAACTCGAGAGGCAAACGCCGTACGCCGGCGTTCAGCGTTCTAACGCGTTCGATGAGCGCAGTGGCATAGCCTCCTGTATACTGAGTCTGACAAAGCCTGGCAGATCGCCACGAGAAGCGGCCGCCGAAATGGAAAAGGTGGAGCGGTAGACGACGGATGAGAGGAGAGCCACGTGACTGGCGCCCCGCTGCGGCGAGACGCCGAAACACGCTTCTCCCGAGCGAACAAGTCTGTTTCGGGTCCTCGCCGCTGCAAAAGCTGTGCGCTGACGTCCAGGTTCCACGAGAAATGGCTCTTTGATGCTCTGTGCTACCTGATCCTCGCGTTCCAAATCTGCGACCGGGCACTCTATGGCTCCGTCGTCGAACTGCCAGGCTTTGTGAGTATAGAGGAGGCTATGGCAGTGGAGACAAAGGCTGCCTTTGTCTCCACTGCTCTCGTCGAACACGTTCGAATGCGAAAGCCAAACGCCGGACGCCTTTGTTCCGCGTTGAAACGCGTTGGACGTGTGTAGTGGAGACAAAGGCAACTAGCTTTAGGACGTATACCCACTAATCCCACCTTAGTGTGGTCCTTCTAAAGAATATAGAAGCTATATTTAATTTCATACGTCAGAGGCGGGATAGAAATGCGCTAAGGGACTCCGCTTCCAATCCACGCTCGTTGCCGTGCCTCGGCTCTCGCGTTCGCGAGACCCTGAAATGTAAACGAAAGAAGAAAGCTGGAGGACGAAGTTTCTACCGCGATAAAATATTAAGGTGGACCATTTGAATAAGCATTATGAACGGTAAAGAGCGCGAAAGACGGACAAGAACACGAAGACGGGAGCGGCGCCTTCAGAACTAATGTGACACTCCAGGACATCGGAGGATTCTTCGGTTACGCGAGGCCTTCGTTTTTAACTGCGGTCCTCGTGTTCCTGGTCTTGTCCGTCCTTCACGCTATTTATTGTTCATTTTATCGTAACATCAAAAGATGTGTGGGTGCGAGAGCGGATATTTGAGCAGAGCTTTGGTCACGCTGGCATTACGTGCACATAAAGGCTTTTTTTTTTAAATTGTCGTGCGCTCGTGTCCACGCGGTTACCAGATCTGCGCAGACCTTGTCTGTCAGAGTATCGGCCAAGGTGTACGAAAAATGATGCACAGTGCGAGCACGAAAATGTGTTGGGATCTAATGAATCGAAGCGAATGTTATCTTAGGACACACGCGATCGATAGGTTGTCTAAAGTTTCGAAGGTTCAAGTGGCATAAACGAAATACCTAATTTTCAAACGTTCGTGCTTGGTTGCTCTAATGCGCGGTATGTTGCAGTGTTGCGGAGTTGCCACTCCGGAGTTGGAATGATTCCGGAATCATTCCACATTTTCGCGACCCCGGAATGGAATGGGAATGGAATGGCGGCAACGTTGAGGGGAATGGAATGGGAATGGAATTAGATGCATTTTGCCCGGAATGGAATGGGAATGGAATGGGCCCAGTTCTTTATTTTTTATTTTTATTTATTATTTTGGGGTGGGGGGAGGGGGGTTGTTACGCTCAGCTAAATCGAGCCAGTCAGCGAGTCAGTTGCTCAGAAATAAAATGAGCGGGAAACTGCTGGCCCTCGTGGAGCCCCAACAGACTTATACGCAAAAAAATGCAATACAAAAAACAAGCGTCAAAGCAAAGAGCAGAGGGGGAGGGGGGGGGTGGCGGTGGCGCCTTTCACTGCTTTCATGGACGCGCAGGCCGCAGGCGACGGGCTTTACTGGTGTTGCACGAGAGCGAAACAAGAAACCCAGCACCAAGCAAAAGACACCAAGGGGGCGGCAGAGGAAGAAACCGCCATGCACGGCTTCTCATCGTCCTTCTTTCTTCTTTTTTTTTTTTTTTATGAGACGGCATGGAGAATGCGCGAGAGCGCACAGACAGAGATCTGGGAGCGGGGGGCGACTCATAACTCGCAGAGCTCCGATAACTCGTTGACTCGGGCGCCGCCGAAAGATGATCATGATCAGTTATTGCTTTCTTATAGTTCGAGGAGCCTTGTTTAGCAGGTGGCCAACCCTGCTGCCTTCCACGTTCAGTCGCGCGCACTCCTTTGAAGTGCGAAATCTGGGTTTGCTTAGGCATTAAAACAAAGCGAGATTCACTTCTCTCTTCTCCTCTTGCGCTTTGCTCCGACGCTTGTTTTTTATGCTGCATTTGTACGTGTAAGTCCGCCTTTTACTTGGTCTTTGTTCCGATGCTTGTTTTGTGTGTTATACGTTTTACATTCAAGTGAGTTAGGGTTACAAGCAAGCTAGCGGATTCCCGCTCATTTCCTTTGACTTTAGTCTCTGCATGCTTTGTTTCACCTTGCGATTGACCGCTGCGGACGCTACGAGTCACCCCAGGCAATCCAGCACCGTGAGCTTAGTAAAATCAGTGTTTTTTTAGGCATTTAGCATTTTTTTTTGCAATTGTCTATGCGTTTGATAATGCCAGCTTTATGCTGCTTCTACCGGCAACACAACAGGGTTGGGCAGTATCGGGATACATTCGTATGCGATAGTATTTCAGCAATACATTTCGTATCTGTATTTCTGTGTCGCAATACATTTTTTTCATCAGTATCTGTATTCCTGTATCGAAATACATTTGGAATGTTTCTTTTTATCGCGATACAATCAGGATGAAATGTATTTCGTTACATTTCTTGAGAAATCCCCCCCCCCCCCAAATAACAAAATAAAATACAAGTCCGAACGCCTTTTTTTTTTTTTACTTCTGAGGGCACTAGGGTCAAGGAGATGCTGATGCATTGTTACTATGCTGACCAAGGTTCCTTCCGATTTTCCAAATTATTTTTCTCTTCTGAGAAATGTTGAGTCGGGACTCGAAACAGGTAGCCTGCCAGGAGTTGAGTCGGAGCATCTTCTACCGCAGGATTTCATGAGTAATTGTTTACTGGCGTCCAATGCCCGCCACTAATTAGTTAGAGCCTTGAGAAACAGGAAATCAAAGGAAGTGTTGCTTGGCCTGTGGCCGAGTAGCTGAGTCCCAGTCCGTTGCAACACGAGTCTGGCGGTGGTTGACTTGAAATAGTAGGATATATCCGAATGCGTCTGCGCCCGTAATATTGCACGGCTCAAGGGTACGTCATCAGTCGACGTGAACGTGACCCGCTGCTCTGGTGATCCGATAACCAGGAAGGAGGCCAGACGTGGCCTCGCTGTGCCGACCCAGACTTTGTACACCTGCGACTCGTCTCGAGCGCGCTGTTTCTCGGAGAGCTCGCACCTGTGCCGGTCATCTCAGATCGCAATCCACGAGGTCTCTGTTTGAATGATGCTAGGTGAAACTTGAGGACTGCGATTCATGCGTTGGAGGCGGAGGGTCGGCAGGAAGGACCGTCACAACAGGGATGCCGCCGTATCGATTTTTTCAACCGTAAAAGAAGATAAGACATGTGCTCCAGAATGCTTCAGGTGGTCCACTATTCTCGAAAATTCCAAATGCAACTGCCTGCACGATCTTCAACGAGGTCACCTACAAGGAAAGTACGTATTGTCCTTTCATACAGCAGCGTGGGTGAAGCTTCATGTTCAAGGCAACACCTACAGATACAAGAATACTACTTCATTCCACCGTGACGTCATGTGATCAATGTTGACAGGGGAGCCCTTATTGGACAGGGGAGTGGTGATGTTTTGATTGAATTTAGGGTGACATGGAATTTATTTAGAGGTCGAAGTCTTTTCGCATAACTCGTCAGACAGACAGGATGTCAGGGAAGGGACCGCGGTCAATCCTTGATGGAACGTTTTTTGAGCCCAATGAAGACTCCTCTTCGTCCGGAACCACTACCTTCAAGGCGAAGTGCTAAGCCTGCGGGAAAGTAATTTCGGGATAAAAAACTTCCACTTCAAAGTTCAAGCCTCATCTCAGTTGGCATCTCAAAGAAATTTGAAAAATGTATTGCATTATCAGTATTTGTATTTCTGCCCTCCCTAAAATGTATTCCTGTATTTGTATTTCCAAAGACTTTTTGCCTCTTTTTAAAATGTATTTCCGATACCTATCGCGATCCATTTTTACAGATATATTTGATTATTAGTATTTTAGCTACTCCAAATATTTCCAAATATTTCCAAATACATTTTTGAGTATTTCTACCCAACCCTGCAACACAATGTAGCTGTCAAGTGCCATTTTTTAAGTTTAGGAATTAGAGGAATGGAATGGAACGATTCAGCCATTCCAGGAGTGGGAATGGGCCCAGTGTCCTGATTCCTAGGAGTTGAAAGGAATTGAATTATCGAAAACTCTAATTCCCCGGAATGGAATTGGAATGGAATGGGGGTGCCCATTCCGCAACACTGGTATGTTGAGTAGCTCTAGCTGAGACGGTGTCTCGCTCCGAAGGGATCGGCGACGGCGTCTGGTCGGAGACGCCCTCCGGGGCACGGCGACGACCGGCGGAGGCCGCCCGGAGGTCGCACGGGGCAAGGAGATCGGGCTCTCCGACGAGCGTCTCTTCTGGGCCACGCCGAGGGCGGCCAAGCCGCCGACGGCCATCCGGGCATCTGACGCCTGGGCCAAGGTCCAGCGCATCCCGGACACGCGGGCCTCGGGGCCTAGTGCCAAGACCGGGACGTAGCGGAGAGCTACTCCTTCTTGCAAATGGCGAGTTCCGCTGCTCTAGAAGGCAGGAGCGCCACATATTAAAGGGAAACGATTTTAACGTTGCGGGTATCTGCTGCGCGATATTTCTTTTTCCCTCGTCTTAACGCGGGTAAAAGAGACCACGTCGCTTATCCCTGAAATACTGTCTGTTTCCCGACCTACAGCCCGTGTTATGGCCACGAGGACCACGGTGCGACGTCCTGATAAAGTACATTGTGACTCTGGAAAAAAAAACATAAACGGCGAAATTATTATCTTGGTTTAAGCTTCATTCAATAACGCTCGTCGTCGACTTAATCGTTGGGTCATCTACCCTGATGTTCTCGAAATTCTTCTCTCCGCTCATGCTTTTAGCTCGTCCGAGTTAGGCTACCGGCCGCGAAAATCACCGATGCCGACTGGTAGAGGTGTTCCTAACTCCCTGAGGTATTGAACTTCAACTTGCAAAACAGTGCTTCGGAGCAAAAACGCGGATTATCAAATTACTATTCGCACTTTCGCAGCACCAGCCATGTATCTGCTGGAGCATGCAGTGCTAACTTTAGTACATCACCACGCCACACGCGCTCCAAGTCTTTTTAAACTTAACCGCGACATAGTGGTTTTTGATGTCGCTCAGCAAGTTTCAATTTGCAACTATATGTTCATTTTTAACTCATTAAAGCTATGACGCATTCTAGTTAATTATTCGACTTTTCGTAAAGATTACCTACTTATATTAGGTTTCCCGAGCCGTGTAACTCACGTGACAGACCGCATGAGTGTGTAGTAAGGACCAAACTTATTTGGAGCGAGCGACCGTGCATTTTTTTTTTTTTGGGGCGGGAATTGACGTTATTGCTGGATAAAGTGGCGACGGACCCATGTTAGTGCGCGGGGAGAGCGTGGTCACAACCTAGGTTAGATATTATGCCAGATAATGCCCGTTAAAGAAGAAAAAATAAATGCCGCTGCTTTTTTTGCTTTCTGCGGTTTTACGTTTTGTTTTACATGTATGTTGTCACAAAAAAAGTACAGGGTTTTTTCTTCTTGCAAAAATAAACTAGGCATCGCCGAACGCTTATTCTCCGCCCAAAGGTAGCGCTAGAGGTCACAACCAGATGCCAAAGTTTCAGCCGATCCGATAACTGCAATCAAAAGTTATAAGGGATTTTTTGAAAGTTTCAATGGGAAAATGAAGCCCATTTTCAGCTGCTTTCGGTTTCTGGTGCCATAGAGCCCCATGTGTTCGAAAACTTCGTCGGCCGCCATTTTCCCATTGAAATTTTCAGAAAATCACTTATAACTTTTGATTAAGTTATCGGATCGGGCTGAAACTTTGGCATCTGGTTGTGACATCTAGCGCTACCTTTGGGCGGAGAATGAGCGTTCGGCGATGCCTAGTTTATTTTTTGCGGTAAAAAGACCGTGTAAATTTTCTAACATATATATATATATATATATATATATATATATATATATATATATATATATATATATATATATATATATATATATATATATATATATATATATATATATATATATATATATAGAGTATAGGGCTAAATATTTTGTTGTCGCGTTTAAACAATTGCCTTCTGTAAAAGCGCTGACGCACGCTTAGCCTCACCATCGGCGTTTCCTTCAACCACAAAAATATAATGAAATTCCCGTTGCATGAACATTTTATTAAATCTCTCATTGGGACAAAACAATGCGATAAAAGTAAAAAAAAAAAAGAGAGGCAGATCTAGCAGCCCGAAAGGCACTGTTCTGTTCTATCCCGCCCCTTGTACGGCGGGAATTGATTCAAACAGAGTTGAAACAAATTTCTCTGCATCCTGATGTCGGCTACACTCCGTGCTTATAGCATTCCTCAGGGTGTCCAGAAAAGCGTCTTGAAGATTTGTGGTAACCAACTCTTTTACAATCATCCCTCAGATGTTCTTCATATTTATACCAGCTTCATTTGGCGGGCACGCCGGCTCCTTGATTCAATCTGTCTTCCAGATAAGTTTTCACGACTCTGGTGATTGTCAGGTTCTTTACGGTTCTAATATAAAATACGAGTGGGCCTAGACGTTTTCTTATTTCTCGAAAGGCATATTGTATTTAAAAGCAGACTGAATTGAAAACAAAGCTATAAGTATTTACTCGACAAAAGAAAAAAAAATCCACATTCACATCTGTCAGGTAGATCGAATGAAATGTCCGTGGTCGACGTCACTCAGTCACTGCACAGTTTCTTAGGCCTCCTTTGTTTCATATGTGGACATATGCTTGTTGGAAGACCTTGCATGATTTGTAGCTTGTAGGCAGCGCAAGGGGCTTAGTTTTCGCCAAGGACTCCAGGACTTTGTCCCGGACAATGCTTGCTCGGGGACGCGTGAGCCGGCCGACCGCACCTGATTGAAGTAGGGTGCCTTCATGTGCGCTTTGTTTAGGGTGATGACATCAGGCCATTTTGTTCCGAAATCTTATTTTTATTTCTTTTTCTGGAGCGTGAGAAGCCGTCTCCCGGCACGCGCCCTTCGCGTTGACTGTGCTACAGCGGCATCTTGTTTTCGGCGATTTCTTTGTATTTTTCCTGCAAGCGCGTGCTGTCGGCATCGAGTACTACAATAGCCTCCTCTATACTGACAAAACCTGGCAGATCGTCACGTGACGCTGCCGCCGAAAGTGAAAAGAGAGCGGCAGACAAGAGTTATGTAACGGGTGTCCCCGCTGCGGCGAGACGCCGAAACACACTTATCCCGAGCGATGGACCGGCGACGCTTGTCCCGAGCGTCGCCGGTCTGCGCATTCCAGA
>JAZHYW010056232.1:0-13273 GCA_037355805.1 Ixodes ricinus
TATACTTCGTTTCAGCTTGGGTCCAGACGCAGCCGATGCTACGAGCGCGAGCTCCGGGCTTTCAGTGTCCCTGCCAAGCACGCGCTCTCGTGCAGTGCAAGAACTGCTCAGGGCCACATGCTCGCGCTCGTAGCATCGGCTGCGTCTGAGCCCAAGCTGAAACGAAGTATAGCACACCACAGCCACAAGAAAGATCTTGCTTCGTGAGAGGCTGATTGGCATACAGTGTACTAGAATAGGGGTAGTGTTGGGAACGGAGCGGCTCGCGTGAGTCGTGTGGTGTACACTCTTAAAGACAACTGCGCGTCTATTTACCCGCAAAAGACTCGAAAGACTATCTCTGCGATCTACGAAACCAGCTCAGCGAATGATGAGGCGAACATCTGTTTAGAACTTAAAATTAGTCTGCGCTGTGGCATTACGCAATGCAAGCATGACGCTTTGCATTGCGTAATGACACAGCGCAGACTTTATTTTTAGGTCTAAACGGATATTCCACCTCATCGTTCGCTGAGCTGCACTCGTAGATCGCAGAGATTGGTTCTTTGAGTGTTTTGGGTAAGAGAATGCGAAGACATTTTTAGAGTGTATACCGCGATCGGTGTTGACACTGGCGCATCGGCAGTATGGTAAGTATGGTGGTTCTGTGGTACACCGTGCGCAAGCGCACGTGCGGCGGCACCTGCGGATTGCAGCGACTTTCTGCTTCCCTGTCGACTGCAACGCCGCGATAGTCGTCTAACTTCGTTTCAGCTTGGGTCCAGACGCAGCCGATGCCACAAGCACGAGCGTGTGGCCCTGAACAGTGCCCGTACTGCACGAGCGCGCGTGCTTGGCAGGGACGCTGGAAGCCCGGAGCCTCGCGCTTGTGGCATCGGCTGCGTCTGGACCCAAGCTGAAACGAAGTATACACGCGCAGCCTCACCAAGTTCCCGTGGTCGAGTCGCGCCGGTCCAAACACTACCCCGTATTCTAGTGCACTGTAGATTGGACATGCAAGAATTATTGCGGCGTGCTATACGAGTTTTAGCAGAAGCTTCTTAACACGGACCCGGAAGAGTACAGGAACCTGCGTCGCGTCAGCCGGGCAAAGTTTCTGCAGTTTTCTTTTTTTAACGCATGGAACCAAGAATTGCGCGACAAAATGAACCAGCGAACGCACAAAACAACGATACGTCTTTTTTTGTTTGTTTTAAGCGTCTGAAAACAAACAGATAAACAAATAAAAATCAAGAAAACATTGTACAGGCTGCCAGACTAAACGCTCTTCAAGTCAATCTCGCGCAAAAATCCGCGAGTGAAAGGGCACTCGACTTTTTCAGTCCGCGCGTCCGCGGATGAGGCGCGGATCGCAGGAATCGGTGACGTGCCGGTCACGTGGTACACGGTCCGCGGACAAAAATCGCGATTCGGTCCGTCGTGTGAATCGGCTATATACGGCATAAAACGACACCCTCCTGGGCATTTTCTGGAAGCAACATCTACATACTAAATTACATATAGCGCTAAGACAAGGACAGACGAAGAAGTGGACAGGACAGGCACTAACTCACCACTGACAGTTTATATTCGCTATATGTAATTTAGTATGTATAACCAACTAGGCCGCCAGAATATTTTGATACAACATCTACATTCTTAACAACTATATTATTAGTTCATGCAGCTCGTCTACGCAATACAATGCAACTCTTGCAACAAGTTGAACCACGAGCCAAGTCACAACGAACGGTATTCTTCAGCAAAGACCTACAGACGTCGACAAAACACCTTTGTCAGAAGAGACAAAGCCAGATGACTCGACCTACAATACGACTGTCCCTACAAAGTGTAATTCGTCAATATATGTAGACGTTTAGCTTGGACATTTATGGGCGACAGGAGGTTGTGAGTTTAGATCATCTGAAAGCTTGACACATCGGTAACACTAACACGCTATGTCCAGAGAGAAATGTGAAGCAGTTTCGCTCCAGCGTCGATGCTAATGGCCTGTAGATTGTGTTGGCGCCATGAAAACAGGATCTCAAATTTAACTTTAGTGCCCCTTTATACGAGAGCTTATCTCTCTAGAATATATCTATTATCACTCTCAGAGAAACATCCTGTGTATTCCGTCTACAGTCCCTTGCTTACTTTTTTTATATATATTATATCCCACATGCCATGCAGGTAAGTTATCGTACAGGTTGTAACATGTTATAACACAATATCAAATGCTATTTTTTTATAAAGTGGTCTAATAGACAAACAGAGAGAGACCAGGGTACTTTCAAGGCATTCAATTATAGTTCAAAAAACGACTCTTTACTTTTAACGCACTCTTAGCGGTGCTTCCTTTGAGGAGTGTGCGATCTGAAAGCACCGCGCGGATCCTATTTGTCCCCGTATAAAACTAATCAAAATTTTCTCCCTTTTTTTTTAAGGTTCTGCTTACAAAATTTTGTCATATTTGCGCAGGCGTTATGCCAGAATTGTGCCCGTTATCTTGAAAGATGTAATGGATTAGAATTGTGAGTTACTCAGCCTCAGATGTAACTGATTATCTCGACTAATTACATCTATAATAGTAACTCATTACTTTACTCTTTTTTTTTTTGCAGGTTACTTTCACGGCATTTTGCTCGAATCCTTCGCAAAAAGAAACAAATAAAATTCAATGTTTTGACCAATGAGCCAAGAAACTCAGGGAGAGGAGGAGACAAGAACGCGTGAACGTCCAAAACGCCGAGCTGTGGTTGGAATGATTAGTAAGTGAACCTAAAGCTAGTTGCCTTTGCCTCCACTGCACTCGTCAAACGCGTTAGAACTCGAGAGGCAACCGCCGTACGCCGGCGTTCACCGTTCTAACGCGTTCGATGAGCGCAGTGTCATAGCCTCCTGTATACTAACAAAGCCTGGCAGATCGCCACGAGAAGCGCCCGCAGAAATGGAAAAGGTGGAGCGGTAGACGACGGATGAGAGGAGAGCCACGTGACTTGCGCCCCGCTGCGGCGAGACGCCGAAACACGCTTCTCCCGAGCGAACAAGTGTGTTTCGGGTCCTCGCCTCTGCAAAAGCTGTGCGCTGACGTCCAGGTTCCCCGAGAAATGGCTCTTTGATGCTCTGTGCTACCTGATCCTCGCGTTCCAAATCTGCGACCGGGCACTCTATGGCTCCGTCCTCGAACTGCCAGGCTTTGGGAGTATGAGGAGGCTACGGCAGTGGAGACAAAGGCTGCCTTTGTCTCCACTGCTCTCGTCGAACACGTTCGAATGCGAAAGCCAAACGCCGGACGCCTTTGTTCCGCGTTGAAACGCGTTGGACGTGTGTAGTGGAGACAAAGGCAACTAGCTTTAGGACGTATACCCACTAATCCCACCTTAGTGTGGTCCTTCTAAAGAATATAGAAGCTATATTTAATTTCATACGTCAGAGGCGGGATAGAAATGCGCTAAGGGACTCCGCTTCCAATCCACGCTCGTTGCCGTGCCTCGGTTCTCGCGTTCGCGAGACCCTGAAATGTAAACGAAAGAAGAAAAGCTGGAGGACGAAGTTTCTACCGCGATAAAATATTAAGGTGGACCATTTGAATAAGCATTATGAACGGTAAAGAGCGCGAAAGACGGACAAGAACACGAAGACGGGAGCGGCGCCTTCAGAACTAATGTGACACTCCAGGACATCGGAGGATTCTTCGGTTACGCGAGGCCTTCGTTTTTAACTGCGGTCCTCGTGTTCCTGGTCTTGTCCGTCCTTCACGCTATTTATTGTTCATTTTATCGTAACATCAAAAGATGTGTGGGTGCGAGAGCGGATATTTGAGCAGAGCTTCGGTCACGCTGGCATTCGTGCACATAAAGGCTTTTTTTAAAATTGTCGTGCGCTTATGTCCACGCGGTTCCCAGATCTGCGCAGACCTTCTCTGTCAGAGTATCGGCCAAGGTGTACGAAAAATGATGCACAGTGCGAGCACGAAAATGTGGTGGGATCGAATGAATCGAAGCAAATGTTATCTTAGGACACACGCGATCGATAGGTTGTCTAAAGTTTCGAAGGTTCAAGTGGCATAAACAAAATACATAATTTTCAAACGTTCGTGCTTGGTTGCTCTAATGCGCGGTATGTTGAGTAGCTCTAGCTGAGACGGTGTTTCGCTCCGAAAGGATCGGCGACGGCGTCTGGTCGGAGACGCCCTCCGGGGCACGGCGACGACCGGCGGAGGCCGCCCGGAGGTCGCACGGGGCAAGGAGATCGGGCTCTCCGACGAGCGTCTCTTCTGGGCCACGCCGAGGGCGGCCAAGGCCGCCGACGGCCATCCGGGCATCTGACGCCTGGGCCAAGGTCCAGCGCATCCCGGACACGCGGGCCTCGGGGCCTAGGCCAAGACCGGGACGTAGCGGAGAGCTACTCCTTCTTGCAAGTGCGGGTACCTGCTGCACGATATTTTCTTTTCCTTCGTCTTAACGCGGGTAAAAGAAACCACGTCGCTCACCACCGGAATACCGCGATTCCAACGTTTAATAGCGCAGTAAGAAACTGGCTATTTCCCGACCTACAGCCCCGTGTTATGGTCATGAGAGCCATGGTGCGACGTCCTGATAAAGTACATTGTGAATTAGAAGAGAAAAAAAACTGCGTAATTATCAGCTTGGTTTCGAGCTTCATTCAATAACGCTCGTCGTCGACTTTATCGTGGGGTCATCTACTCGATGTCTTCAAAATGATTGTCTCCGCTTATGCTTTTAGTTTGTCCGAGATGGGCTACCGGCCGCGAACATCATCGATGCCGACTGGTGGAGGTGTTCCTACAGGCTCGAAGCCCAACTTGAAAAGTGCGCTTCGGAGCGAAAACGCGGATGATAAGATTATCATTCGCACTTTCGCAGCACCAGCCTTGTATCTGTAGCAGGAGCGGGAACTTTAGTACATCACAGCGTCCACACGTGCTCCAATTCTTTCCAAACTTTACCGATATAATGGTTTTCGATGTCGCTCAGCAAGTTTCAAATTGCAACTCTATATCATATTTAACTCATTAAAACTATACCACATTCTAGTTAATAATTCGGCTTTTCGTGAAGATTACCCACTTGTGTTACGTTCCCCTAGCCGTGTAACTCACTTGCACAGACCGCATGAGTGTGTAGTAAGAACCAAACTTAGCTGGAGCGCGTGACCGCGCATTTTTTTCGGCGGGGTGCGAGCATGGCAGGAATTGATGCACCGCTGGGTCACGTGGCGATGGACCCATATTAGTGCGTGGGGGAGCTCGGTAACACCTGAGGTTGAGTATCATGTCAGATAACACCCATTAAAAAAAAAAAAAGTGCAGCTGCTTTTTTTTTACTTTCTTCGGTTTTACGTTTTGTTTCACATAATTAAAAGAAGGCGAGCTAGGCCAAATATTTTGTTATCGTGTTTAAACAATTGCCTTCTGTAAAAGCGCTGACGCACATTTAGCCTAATCATCGGCGTCTCTTTCAACCGCAAAATATATGAATGCCGTTGCATGAGCACTTTATTAAATCTTTCGTTGACACAAAACAATGGGATAAAAGAGAAAATAGCGAGAGGCAGATATAATAGCCCGTGAAGGTGCTGTTCTGTTCTCTTTCGCCCCTTGTACGGCAGGGAAGTGATTGAAACAGAGCTGACACAAATTTCCATACGTCTCGATATCGACTACACGCTTATAGCGTTCCTCAAGGTGTCCAGAAAAGCCGTCTTGAAGATTTGTAGTAGACTCAACTGTTTTACAATCATCCCCCAGACTTTTTTCATGTTTGATATCAGCTCCATTTGGAGGGCACGCCAGCTCGTTGATTCAACTGTCCTCCAGATAAGTTATCACGACTCTGGTGATTGTCAGGTTCTTACTGTTTTAATATAAAACTCGAGTCAGTCTTGACTTTTTCTATTTCTCGAAATGCAGATTGTATTTAAAAGCAGACAGAAGAAAACAGTCATAAGTATTAACGCGACAAGAAAAAAATCCACATTCCCATCTGTCAAGTAGATCGAATGGAAGGTCCGTGTTCGTCGTCGCTCAGTTACTGCACAGTTTCTTAGGCCTGCTTGGTTTCAACTGTGAAATATGCTTGTTGGAAGACCTTGCAGGATTTTTAGCTTGAAGGTTGTACAGCGAAGGGGTTTAGTTTTCGCCAACGATTTTGGACTTCGTCCCGGACAATTCTTGCTCGGGGGACGCGGAGCCGGTCGACCGCACCTGATTGAAGTAGGGTACCTTCTTCATGTGCGCTGTGCTTATACTCTGTTTCACACTTAGTGTGCAACGCTGTCAAAGCTACTGGCGCGAGCATGGCGCTTGATCTCGTTGATCATTTGCACGAGTTCTCGCGCAAACAAAACCATAGATGAAGCCACGCGCTCGCGCCAGTAGCTTTGACAGCGTTGCATACCAAGTATGAAACAGAGCATAGGGTGATGACATCTTTCCATTTTGTTCCGAAAGCTTATTTTTATTGTTTCTTCTGGAGCGTGAAAGAGCGTCCCCCGGCACGCGCTCTTCGCGTTGACTGTGCTACGGCGGCATCTTGCTTTCGGCGATTTCATTGTATTTTTCCTGCGAGCGCGTGCTGTCGGCATCGAGTAAAGCCTGGCAGATCGTCATGCGACGCGGCCGCCGAAAGTGAAAATTCAGTGCGGCAGACAAGAGCAGAGCCATGTATACAGAGAGTTTGGTCAATGGGAGGCGCGGGCAGAGCCAGGGCGTGCACCAGACGCAGAAAGAAGGCCATGGCATGCTCTCTTGGCCAACCAGAAGCCTAAAAGAATCCTCTAGCGGTGGTAGCGAGACAGTGTCTTCCAGTAACGTTGGTCTTAATCAAAGGTATATGTTCGTATATGGTTTTAATAAGCTCGTATCAGTGAAGTGTAGTAACCCTTTGTGGTTGAAAGTAGGGTGCACGTGATGTTTTGATCATGATCATGCAGAAAGATGTAAGAAACGAATGCGCTGCTCAACTCTGTTTTGCTCGGACAGAGTGTGACCGCTCGGACGGCAGATTCCCGGCCCTCGGCGCTTGGCATACGGATTATGTCGGTTGTTCCGCTAGTCGCACTCCTCCACCATGATTTTGGATGACCGTGATCGAAACATCACGTGCACCATATTTCCAATCACCGAGAGTTACTCCGATGCACTTATCAAGTTTGTTCCTCGCGACCACCGCCAGGGTATTATTTCCGGTTTCTGGTTGGCCACATTCGAATTTCTGAAGACGCCCTGGAACACGCCCAGCCCGCTTTCGGCCAATGGCGCCTCCTCATTTGTCTCCTATACTTCCCAACGAATGGCCAAACTCTTTACATATACGGCTCTGGACAAGAGTCGTGCAACGGGCGCCCTGCTGCGGCGCGACGCCGAAACACACTTGTCCCGACCGATGGAATGTCCGTTCGTGCTTCTCGCGTTTCTCGAGCTACCGTTTCTTTTCTCGTCGAGTTTGAAAATGCCGGGTCCTCGCCGCTGCAGAAGCTGTGCGCTGAATACCAGACTCCCCGAGAAACACTCTGTGCTACCAGATCCTCGCGGTCCCAATCTGAGATCGCGCACTCTATGGCTCCGTCATCAAACTGCCAGGCTTTGTGAGTATAGAGGAGGCTCTGGTACTACAAAGGGGCCGTGTTCCAAAATTTACACGGTCTCACTTTGGGTAAATGTTCTGTACCTTGGCGTTCCAAATACTACCCGCGTCCAGCGTTCTTCTAATTGTGTTGCAACGTGACATGATCCGCCGGAGTAACTCGGATCCATTCGTGTAAGATTTGGGACACAGCCAGGATGCCATCACCTTAAACAGATGGATATTGAGGAACCCTAAACCGAAACCCTTTTCGAATGCCGCTCGATCTAAGCCTCTTTCGAAAGCAGCTCGGTCCAGGTCTTTTTCCAACGCCTCTTCTCTTCTTTGTTTCTTCATCCTACGTCGGTCAGCGCTGGCAGAGGTTGCCAGCGCTGACCGACAGCAACGGTTCTACTTGGAGATGTGCAAGTCAATAAAACGTGTCACGGAGTTCCGGTGGATGAGGGGTCTCTCCGGGCTGGTTCGCAAGAGAGACAATCTGGCGCCGGCGGCTGCAGGTTTCACCACTCTCGATGACGCCAGGCTCCGCCCGGAGCTCGGCAAGCCTCTGTGATTTGTTCCCAAATTCTGCCTTCGTTGACACACGTTGAGCTGTCGACGCTTTCTAGAAATGTGGCCTATAAAGCGGCGGACTTGAACAGGCCAAGATGCATCACGAGTGTGTGGACTCCCTCCACATTCTGAAGCCACGAGGAAAGCATATGGGACAGATCAAGCCTCTGGTCAATTACTTAGGGGACAATGAGTTACGCGTGACGCTTCTGATAAGAAGGGCTTTTTTTCGTGTTGCTAGAAGGCATGTTTTGTGGAAGTGCGAAAGCCGCTACCAACAAGAACTTTAAGCGGCTGGAGATTCTGTTGAAGTAAGCTTAAAACCAGGCACTAAAGCTATGTCAAAGCTTGGCCTTGACTTAATTGGGAGAAATGGTTAAAAAATTCGAGGACTTGCAACTGGAAATGTTCTTTAGCGCTAACACGCATAAACAGTCGTGACTCTTTAGGGCCAAAGTTACCGAGGCTTGCAGCGCCAGAGGACCACATACCTTCTGAACCAGTTGTCTCCCAATGAACGTCAGAGACCCGTTCCGGGTGTCGAACTTGGAGGCCGCTGTGGAATTTATTGGAAGTGGAGGAACATGGGAGCTGGTTGCCATTTAGTGTAGACATCGAAGACGTTGCTTTCCTCAGTGAGGTCCTGCACTGAGGTCAACAGAGAGCTGGCGTTCAGGAACTCTAAACCCTAAACCCTAAACCCTAAACCCTAAACCCCTAACCCTAACCCCTGAAAATCCCCCCAAACCCTAAAAAAACTTCCTTGAGCTTCTAAGCTTTTTTTTTTTTTTTTTAAACTCGACGTGACCAGGCTATTGCAATTACTTTTTCTTGCAGAAAATGTTAGTGTGCATTGGGACGTGTGTGGCCTCAGTTCTTCGTGATATCTTTCTGGCTGAAGTACAGTAAGATTGCGGTGGCCTTGGGGGTTTCCAATCTAAAAAAAATTGTGTTGAGATGCGTGGACGATATTCTGGTGGTTTGTGAGAACGCGGAGAGGGAGGCGACGCGGGCCGATATGTTGCATGTTTTGCATGCCTCTGGTGGGGGCTCGGTTTTACGTTTGAAGAACCTGAGGAAGGGGTATTACAGCTCCTGGGTCTGAAGCTCTGCGTTTAATGCACACAGGTGTGCTGCTCCCTCAATTCGGGATTAAGGAAAGCAATTTTGAACTGCACCTCATTTCATTTGGAGCTGATGAAGAGGGGCATCGCCGAAATTTACTGTCTCGGCTCCGCCCTCAGGAAGTCTTGCGTTCACAAGATGAGCGACAGTTTCTTAACGCAGGTTAAAGGCTGAGGTCGTCAGGGCTCCCTTCAACATCCTTGACGGAGGTGGCAGGCTCCATTATGAAAAACGCTTAGGGGTAATGGGTGAGGGCTAACTTTGGGGAAATTCGTACGGTGGTGGTTTCCTACCTTCATCTTTTCTCCAACCTAAAACATGTCGGAGGTAGTTATGGAGTCCCAATAGCGTTCTCGGCACCCCGTCTGAAGTCCCCATGGCTCAGGCTGACATTCATTCCCCATCTTTGAGGTCTCGCTATCCAAAGTGGAGGCAAAAGTAGAAGTAGCAGACTGGAAACTAGTTTATTTACATGTGCATAGGCGGTAGCGTAATGGAGAACGGAGCACACACAAAGGGTAGCGGAAAGGTCCTTATATAATTAAAGGCAGGATTCTGGAGCTGCCATGACATTGGTCGGTTAGTCCTGTATATTGAAGCCGGCCTTGGCATCAGCAACGTCCTCTCAGCGTTGACAATCACAGTGATGTTCTTCTCAAAATTGAAGGTGTCTAATTGGGTAGTGTCTTACGTGCAGGAGACGCAGACACAACACACTGCACATTCGTTCAGGATCGAACATTGGGGGATCGGTGGCCGTGTGGGCTAGCGCACACCAGTTCGGAGCACGTGGAGCGAAAGCTCGCGCTGCAGAACCCAGAGATCCTGGGCTCAATCCCCGCCCCTGCCCGTTTCGATCCGGATGAGCATCGTACCGGCGTGCGGTCGTGTATCACTACTGCGTGGTGCACGTTAAAGACCCCAGGCTAGCGGTTGTACTGCACTGGCTAAATTGCTCATCTACAGCGAGTGACTCGTCGCAACTTTAAAATGGCTGACCAACGACTCGCTGTATAAATATCCACACAACCCCAATTATTATTATCGAACATTGCCCGGCGTTCCACTGGAATGCAGACGCCGTAGACAAAAGAACCCGACGATAACGTCTGTTCCCATGCACTCGAGCCGAGGCCAAAGAGAAACGCCTCTTCGGTTACAGGTCGGCCTGGTCGACAATGAGAAAAGGGTTCGTGCCCGCACAGGAATTCTAGGTAAATACCAATAGTTTCTCCGCTGCCCGGAAAGTCTCGAAGGGCCAGTGGTTATAATCGCTGCCCTGGAGAGATGGACTTGAAGCAAGGAAGAATTTGTCGTGAGGACCTGCAAGAACAAATCAAACTCCCAAGCCTCTTGGGAAAGCAGACATTTGCAGAAATGGCCCTCACAACACAGCGCCATGACGCAGCTAAACGCCCTAAATGGACCCGAGATCTGCCAGGCTGTCCCGCCAAAAATAGTTTTAAACACTTATGAACACAAATATAGTTCACATATTTTTCCCACAGAGGTCACTATAACTACAATGCCATTTATGCGAGAAAGAAATATCCGGAATCCCAAACTGTTTATGGGGTTTTAAATACTATGAGAGTCCATAGCGCAAGAAACATAGAGGATAACAAAAATTGTGAAGTTATCCGAACATCTAAAATTTTTAAAAACAACTGCTCAACCCATCGGCATTACCGTTTAATTTGCCCTTCCTGTTCCTTACAGAGAAGTTGTACCGCTGGAGAATTTGACTCCATCGGAGCAAGCGTACGTTTTTTGGTGGCATTCGAGAAAGCCATATAAGAGGGCAGTGATCAGTACCAAGCGTCTTGCGAGACTCGCTAAACAGCTCCTTCAGATCGTTCACGTGTGCAGATTCAAGAACCTTCGCGTTCACTGAAATAGTCTTGATTTTCTCGACGTTACATTCAGACTTTGGACTGATTATATTCCACTCTGCGATTTCGGAAGTTAACTCCTCGGGCATCTTTAACGTCACGTTAATGACCTCGCCTCCTTCGACGAAGAGATTCTACTAGGCTGCGGTAGTACATCTTTACCTGCTTCTTTCTTCCAGACCTTTTCAGAGCGTAGTTTGTTTCAGAAAGCTTGTCTATGACCTCTATGGGTTCCTCCTAATCAACTTCTAGTTTGGTCTTTCGCGCAGGTTGGAGGATCATTACATGGTGTTTCTCGTCAAAAGTGCGGATTCGCGCGTTCCTTTCATGATATACCCTGGACATTTTTCTTGAGCCGTTTTAACGTTACGATCTACTACCTCACGTGTAACAGTGACAATCCAGCAAATGCAGCACACAGGCCATGACCGTTTGGTTATTTCCGTCCCTTTTCCAGATTTCTCTGAAGAGTCTAGGAAAAGTGCGAATGCTTCTTGCGTAGGCTTCCCCATCTGGTATAAAACATTTAGATTCTTGCAGAACTGTTCTCAGGCCGAAAAGGGTTGCTGGGAAACACCTTTCCCCAATCCTTTATGTGTTCGTAAAACAAAGCCTCTAAAGGCCCATTCACAGTCGAGTGTGAACGGGCCTTAATACTCTGTTGAACACAGAGTGAACGTTTCTCCATGGCTGTTGGGTTTTGAGTGAGGGTGATACACACAGCTATGTTTCAACCCCAACCCATACCTCTGAAAAACATGGTCGTTAGCATGCGTGCGAAAAGTGTTCCCTGGTTCTTCTGAATTTCCGCCGGAAATCCGATTCGTGCGCAAACGGTCAAAAGCGCGTCAACCGTTCGAGACGAGCTCAGTTCCCTCACGAGAACTGCTTCGGGAACTTAGTTGCAGGGCTGATCATGGTGAGCATGTACTTATGTCCTGACTCTGTTTTGGGCAACGGGTTCACCGCGTCAATCACAACAATAACCCTTTCGCGGTAACGGGTCACTCAACCAATTAGTATAATAGTTCTGAGGGTTGCTTTGCGAAAGCATACCGGGAAGCATTGTTAGTATAATAGTACACGAATAAAAGTGGTTAGGCTGAAGATTGTTTTCGATGCGTCGCAGAATCAAGATATTTTGTCTCATCTACACGTTATTCTTCTCCGGGAAGGAACGTTATTCAGGAATGGACTCAAGGTTTAAGATATAGGTTAAACAGGTTGTATTAGTAATGCAATGATGGCAACGATTATATTTTTATATTATTTGGAAAGAGGTGTAATTCAGAATGCAGCATACAGTCAGCCTGGATATTAAAAAAATGTTTTCACAGGGTATTTTCTAGAGAACTACCGCACTGCGATAGATCCCCTGTCACATGATGAATCAGTTGTGCCGATTGCCGCTAGGGTTAAGAGCTCGTCGAAAATAAAAACGCGCGTCCATTCGCTCCAGACATATGTGTGGTATATATGATTGCAATTTTCAAGGCTTACTTACAAATAAATGAGTTCGAATTAAAATTAAGCACTTTGTATACCGTTTTCGCTGAAACGTGTTCAAGCGAGATGAGAGCCTTTGCTGTCATAAAAGTGTGATAAAAAAAGTTTGAATTGCCGATGCAAAAAAAAAATTGCGGTAGTTGTTGAAAAATATACGCGCGAGAAGTTAACAAATCTTTTCGCGTAGTAGGTTTAAACAAAGCGGATAGATTGCTATCGTCTACCGCTTGTTGAGGTTGCATGTATTTCTTCTGAGATTTTCGCAAACGTTAATCTGTCTCCAATCACGAAAGCTCGGAAGAATTAGATAAGCTGACCATTTCTTTTAGTTCTGCCAGAGTGTGGGTTGTAACGCGTCACAGGTAATGGTACTGCTGGTAATGCGTTTTTTTTAAGAACGTAGTAACGTATTCGTTGCGTTTTCAACACCGTATCGATAACGTAATTTACGTTACTTATTTGAGTAACGGAGAGCGTAGCTACGTTACTCGTTACTTCTTCTTCCCAAGTCTTGAAAACATGATACTTAAATTTTTTGTGTGTTTTTGGCGTTAAGTCATCTGTATTTATGCACTTATCTTAAATACCTTGAAAAGTTTACTTCCTTTTTCT
>JAZHYW010056235.1:0-39407 GCA_037355805.1 Ixodes ricinus
TAGCGAGTTCGTTTCACGTCGCACTGGCACCGTTCGAGTTCTCTCCCAGAATGCATCGCACTCGCAGAGTGTTGCACGGAGAACTGACCCAACGAATCCCGCCAAATGCTAACCGAGTGCAGAAGAACGATACTGCCGCATTCATGTATGCTAGGCATAGGTACCAACCTCAGTCCTGAAATCCACGCCTTTCTGTTTCGGAGTGATGGGTGGGAATGTGAGAGTGCGAGGCCGCTACCAACGTTTATCTACAAACGTTGGTCGCTGCAACCAGAAGTCGATATTTGCGATGACTTCAAACAACTTGGCTGTCGTGGTGAGACAGTTACAGACAGCGTAAATTTCCGCAACCAGCTGGCTACCTGCTGAAAACGCTGGTTGCGATCTTTGGCACCAGCTACACTGGCGAAAATCGATGATGCTAACAAACAGGGCTTGACCTGCTTGAGCATGAAAATATGCGTGAACCACCGAAAGGGTACGGCTTAAAAACTAATCTGTTGAACATCCAGCAAAACGTTTCGTGGACTTTCCATTTCGATCGTCACGATGGTGGATCAGACATTAGCTTTGGTGAGTGCTGATGTTCAGATATTGCTGCGCAATACGACGGGGCAAGAAGGACGTAGGTGTTCAGCAAAGATGATGATGCTGCTCAAGCCTCGGGTAAGTCACTTCGTTTAGCCGATGCTACAATTGGGCAGTCACAGGTTTCTGCTAAAGGAGCTTTGTTGACAAATGTTAAATTTTTCACCCGCACACGGATGGTGATAAACATATCTCGGGGGCCGCTGATGAGTTTGCTCCAGAAATTTTCATGCACTGGTATATCTCCAGCGTCTGTACGGCAACAGAGCGACTTAAAACCTGCAACAGCGACGGTCAGCCAATTGCTTCCCAGGAACAGCGGCGACGCTCTGGCAACCAAGTTTCACTTATCCGTTGCTCGCGGGAGGATTACCGTGAAATCTACTTTTTTCTCTTTCTTTGTTCCGCGACACATCGTAGCAGACGAACCCTGTCGTCTGCTCCTGCTCCTCGCCGAGCAGGCGACGACGTACTTTGGCGCACTCCCGATTTTCTCGTTGCGCGAGGCATGCACGCGTGGGGTGCCAGCGCCGAAACGAACTTGGAGAATGCAACCATTCTGCTGCTGAAACGAACCGCTCCACGCTGCGAGTGGGCGTTATCGCGCGTTGGCACGAGTGCCGTGAAACGAACTCGCTATAACGCTCCGTGGGAACACAAACATAACAGACACCGAACCCCTTCCGCGAAACATGAGGAAAGAGCACGGGCAGCGCAAGATCACCCAAGCGAAGAAACATCTGGCTGAAGAAGCAGCAGCCGAGGAAAATGGACGAATGGTATTCTACACTGACGCAGCAGTCACAAATGACCGCACAGGCATCGCGGCAGTGAATAAGAATCAGGAAGTGCTGTACGTGCACAGCATCTCAACAACGGTGCAGCCCAAAAAGGCGGAACTACGAGTCATTCTCATGGCAATAGACAACGCAAAACCAAATGAAGACTTCCTCGTGCACACCGACTCCCAGGCGGCATACAGTGGAATATAAAACCCAACTACATCAAACACCGCAGCAAAAGCCGTCAAGACGAAAGCAAAGAGCCGGCAAGGCGACACCAAGATCAAGGGAATCCCGGGCAACCAACAGATACCCGGGAACGAAGCCGCACATTCTGCAGAACGAGGTATTTTCTCTTACCCTTCATTAAACCTCGGCCACGGTTGCTCCTATCAATGCGCGCCGGAGAAGACGAACCCCTCAAACTTCAAGGACGCCCAGCGGATTGTGCGCCAAGAACGACTGAGAGACCGTATCAAGAACGAAAAGCAGTCAATTCCTGAAGGCGAATACTCCCACTGGGAACGCTTCTGCCTCAGGAGACTGCTAACCGGAACCAGTATGATCCCTGCAAGAAGAGCCCGTTTTGACCACCACAGAAAGAAGGTAGCCACCAGACAATCTGGAACATTACAAGAGAGGAGCTCGCCCCCGATAACCGGAAGCGGGAAACTTCAGACACTGCGGAATACAGCCGAATAAAGAAAGGAGATCCTGGATAGGATCCCCGCAGTAAACCAACCCAAGTGCTGGGACGACTGGAGAAGACTGGTCGGCAACACCTACACAGGAAATAACTCCTTGACTACCTTCTACAACACGTGAAGGAAGCCCATCTCATCGACCATATCTTAGCATCCCCTCTTTCACCCCGACTACAGGAATGTCACGAAGGTGTAGCCCCAGCCACCTTGTAACCCTCTTCGATTCTTTAAAGAGGTATCAACAAACAATTGCTCCTGGCCAATCGCCTCTTGTGTAAGTTCCAACAACTCCCGCCGAACTGGCAGGTACCAAGGAGTCGTCGTTAAGCTTTCGGGAGTTGTTGGAATTTACACGAAGAGGCGGGCGTGCGGTCGCGTATCACTACTGCGTGGTGCACGTTTAAAGACCCCAGGCTAGCGGTTGTACCGCACTGGGCTAAATTGCTCATCTACAGCGAGTGACTCGTCGCAACTTTAAAAAATGGCTGACCAATCCGGTTACACGCTTTGCATAAACATCCCCACAACCCAATTTTTTTCTGCAAGGATCCCGAACTGTCATGTCGTGCTGGCGGACTATTAAAAAGGCCTAGCTTGTACTTGAGACACACGGGCAACTCGAATGCCGTTTACAACGAATGACATTCGTGTGATCAACGAATCGGCTCACGATCTGTCGCGCATGGAACGCCCCACGCTCGGAGTGTCGCGCGCTGATTGGCCGGTCGTTCAAATGTCATTCGTTGTAAATGGCATTCGAGTTGCCCGTGTGGCCCTAGTATTACTCAGTGGCTCTCTCTTTGGAACGGTCGGCCTGCGCCAGTATCTTTGTAATGGGTACCCGGATGGCTGCGGTTACGTATAGCCTTAGAAAACGTGAAAAACACTGCGCATCTTCCAACAGTGAAGCACAAGACGTCTGGCGCTTCACTGTTATCACACGCGAGAGATTTGCTATACGCAGCCACACCTCACACCCTTCGATCCCAACTAGAGCCACTAAATGAGCTACGCTTTGAGTCTCGGCACTCTGTTCCCCGATATTGTTGTGGGCGCCGCCATCTTGGTGCTTGTACAGAGCAGACGCAACTGCCGATCGTCATGATTCGAAAGTCAGACTTCCTCAGCATTAGATTCGGTGGAAGCTCGTGTAATATTGCTTCGCTCTGTCGCGAACTGTTTAAACTTTTCTGGAGGACGGAAAAGAGTTTCCTGTGATTTCAGATAAAGCGTCAGGTAACTGGCAACCATGATTTTAAACCACAAGACGAGTTAAGTGTCGTTACCCTGAAGCGTGGCTTATTTAGTGGCACTAGTCCCAACTAACAATTTAATCCCGCCGGACCCAGAAGAGCTCAGATAGAAGCCATGGGAAGGTCCGAAAGGCGACTGCACTTCTGCCCCGCGACGACTCGCCCTTCCCCTGGCCACTCCAGATGGGAACGGGCCTGTCTTCGCAGGTTACAAACAAAACCAAGCATCACTCCTGTTTGGATAGCTAAATTCTACAAACCCGTAGGGGACACAGGCCCTAGTCCACTTTGCCCTACAATAGGGAGTTTTAGTAGATCGTCCCGATGCCTATACGATACCGCCGATAACGATACGATGCATGCGCAAAGGCGGCGGCGGAGTGTCGTGTATCGTTATCGGAGTCATCGGAACGATCTACTAAAACTCTCTAATGTCGAGTGCCGGTCACATGCATGCCCCTTGATCTGGGATTGCTCGAGGGTCCTTCTTGTTCAAAATCTCCAGAACCGCCCTCGAAGTTACACCGAGAGAACAAACTCTCACCCCACTAAATCTCTCGACCACCGGAAGCAGATCCGGAGTGTATCATATTTTTCATGTAAATAAACAACGTTTCCATCATCATCATCATGTAGGACAAAACGTCCGACGCGGGGTCGCACGATGGGGTCGAACAGGTGGCCGAATCACAACTTCTGAGATTTCCTGCTGCGGAAACATACCGAAAATCATGACTTCCCAGATTGCCGGTGCTAGAAGAAATAAACACGCATGGAAGAAAGAATTAGACACGTGGCTTACTAACACGGCGATCTCGGAAGCCACATTGTTGTCGTCGTGAGTGTGGGAGGACAAGCGGAGGACGATTTTAGGTGCTTCGCGCACCGGGAACCTCGAAAGTCCACATTCGGACATCTTTCCGACCCCTCATGCTACCCGTCGGACGTTTTGTCGTGCATGTGTCTAGCCCTTTCGCCTGCCGGTCTGATTTCCTAGTGGCCAAATGCAATAGCTAGAGTCGCGTTGCGTTGGTTCTTTTGAGTTTGTTTACCACTTCTCGTCACTTATATCCCCTTTCTCTGAGGATTTCTAAGGGCTTTGTGTAGAGAGGCGCGAATTTCTGCATACGCGACTTGCTGTAGTTCAATCTTCTGAACGAAACACAACAAAATCAAATCTTGTTTAATTTCTCTTTCTAAGAATGCCTTTTGTCAGTTTTGTTTCGTCAGTGGACCCTGGCGCGCGGTTCTTGGCAGCGATCGCGACGAGCGCGTTGAGCGTTCTTCCCCAACCTAATTATATCTCGGGCATAACCACTTGCGTCACTGCGACCCGCGCCGAAACAACATGCACACCACACTGGCTGCAAGTCGTATTGCGAAAGCCTCGTTGTCCTCTTGTTGACATTCAGGAACGGGCTGGGTTGTGTCCAGTGTTGGCTCGACCCCTCGGGGTTTTTACGTCGTGTTCCCAGTTCACGCGAAGATTTCACGGTCAACGAGAAAGCACTACTCCTGTTGGCTGAAACATTCGACTCTCGGCCCCGGAGTCTCGGGTGTACTGGGGGAAGACCTAACCTACCCTAACGTTTAAAGCGGCCGTAAACTTTCCGGTGTTTATTTATGTCAAAAATCGGCGGATGTTTTTCGCTGTTTATTTATTTCCGAAATACCGGTGCGTTTCGGTGAATTGTATCGTGCAGACGCTTAAAACGGCTTTCATCGACGGGAAAAAATCGCGAATAGAAACGAACAGTAAACACGAGAAACGGTTAATCTTTTATCTACACCTGATACGCAATCTTCTTCACACCTCATTATTTCTAATATGCGTGCATGCATTTCTGTTGACGACACGCCATTTCGAGAACGCACACTTTACATTTGCGCTAGACACGGGAAGCTTCTCAAAATGTCCACATGGGCTTGGGAAAGTACTGGCCCGTCTGGTGAATGCAGCTTCTAAAACAGCTCAAGGTCAACAACGGCGCAGATGGCGCACTGGCGCTAAATGGAGGAACTCAGCTTCGAGATCGCTCAGCTTATATTCATCGTGCACGACAAGCCTTTAGATGCTTTCGTGGTGAACACATTTTTATGTAATGCCCCTTATGTAATGCCCTCGGGGCCTTGAAAGGGGCACTGAAGGTTAAAATCATATTATTATTTTATATTATCATCCGAAACGATTGAAACCGATGCCTGGACATTACCCTCGAAATTGGAAACTTGAAAACACCGTTTTTGGTGAACTAAAAAACAAAAACGAACAATTTCCAAAAGCCGAATTTAAAGTGCCCCTGCTATCCGCGCCAGTGCAGTGACGTCAAAGATTGAGTCGTCCTGCAACTCGAGTTTCTCTCACGCCTCCGTATCGTATTCTGCCCGCGTCCCGCGATCAACCTAAAGGGGCTTTAGATCCAGCCGTTCCGTGCCTATCGTTGTGAGCGGACTCGACGAATTCAATTTCGAGTTTTTGAAGTTCTTTTATGGATCTTTTAGCGGTCTCAAATTATTTGAAACGGTGTGAGGTGTGGGGCCGAAGAGAACGTGCAGTGGACTGTTGTGAGCGACGTGATGGGTTACCGTCGCGCCGGTTCTGCGTGAGAGGCTGCCCCGGCGAAGTCACAACCGAAACTGCGGTACACAGACACCAAACCCAGTTGTCTTGACCGTTTGACGATTTCTTTTTCCAAGTCTGAGAGGTCGTCGGGCACCTGAACAAGAGAACTTCGTCCGATTCCCCGAATCACCGATCATCCTCAGTGCTAGATGCATTGAGCGCCCCATGTTTTCCGAGGGAGGATAAAAAGCCAGGGAGCGACATCACTCCGACTCCGATTTTCGGCCTTTCAAAAGAAGGGCCGTAGTGCGTTCGCAATTGCGTTAAGAGGGACACTGGACACCCCCCAAAAATTTTTTTTTTCATTTTTTGCCAGGCGCTTTATTATGGTGTCGGAGGACTACCCAATTAATATTTTGCAACAGAGTAGCGTATTTTTTTAATAAAGCCAAAAAACGCAACTGCGCGAAACCAAAACCGAAACGGAGAAGTGGAGAGGATAGCGGGAGTGGCGGAAGTCACGTGGCTACACCCGACCGTGCGCTTTTTTCTCTCTTTTTTTTTCCCTTGGCGTAGCAGACGACATGCGGCTTTAGCGGGCACTGTTTGCGATTCTTTTGCAGTTATGTTTGTTCCGCTCGCTGTTCTGTACTCCAAGATGAGTTGTTTTGTACATTGAGGAGTTGGAGATGAGTAGCGAGTGCCCGTGGTTAATTTTCATGATGGGCTCCGAAAAGAATACACCCAAGATGTTGCGTGAAGAGCTGGCTCACACGTCCTGCGTCCGAAAAAAAGTGGCATTGTGCGACAGAGTTTCCGAAATATCAACGGGATCGGGACCAATGGCTGGCTGCAATTCCTGTAGAACATTTACGAACACCTCGGAAAGCGGACACTACCTGATTTATATGCTCTTTGCATTTTGTGGAAAGTGATTACATTGAGTTCGCAGGTGTCAAAAAAGGAAATCCCATCCCCATTTAATTCAGCGACGTTTCGTTCTCAACATTTGTTTGTTACTTTTTGTTTGTTTCTTCAGTGATAATTGTAAAAAGAAAGAAAGGTAAACATCGAAAAATGTTTGAAAAAGAAAAAAAAAGTGCCATCATCGGGGATCGAACCCGGTCCTGCCGCGTGTGAAGCGGACGTCGTACCCACTGAGCTACGGGGGATCACGTGATAGGGGATCTCTTTCTTTAGTAATACTTCAGCCGGTAAATTGTAAGTTGGAAAGTTTGCTGCCGATTTTCCTCCAGCAAAAGCACTCCCGGGTCGAAGTCGGGAAGCACCACGTATTGGCGACATTCGCACCTAGTAAAGAAATCGTACGCGTGCATATTCAACTCGAAGTAGACGCGTCGTGCTTGAAGTTTGCGCGAGCGATGTCTTCAGCCACGAGAAGGGAGCGACGGCTCGGCGACGTCTTCGTGCAAATCGGCTTGGTGGTCGGGCGTGTCGTACGGGATGAATACCAATTCTTTTGATCAGTCCCAAATTTCTCTTTAAAGGCAGACAGAATTCGCCGGTACCGCGAACGACAGTTCTGAAGTAGAGGTCCCGCGCCCGTCGTCCGCTGCGATCGCCGTCCCCGCGAGTCCCACGATACGCGAAACGACGCACGCACAGAATGCTTCCGGTTCTCTGTGGAACTTTTTTTTTCAATCAACGTATTTGCAGCTTTTTAGAAGCCACAAAAAATGGGTTTCATATTTTTTTCTATTTTTAATATTGAGTGTGTGCCTTCAGTGACCAACGACTTTCATTAAATTTGGTAGTCGCATCGATAACTTCGAAAACGGCCCGTGACCACGGAAAAGAGAGTGAGCGAGACTCGAACCGGCCAGTTCTTGATCGGCGGTTTTCGGGCGGAAAGAAACCGAATTTCGAGTCGCAAATTGTGTTTTGGGTAGTTGGGCTCTCATATGTCATGTACAACTAAAAACCTCGGCGAGCATAAGCACCCTGTCAGTGTCCCTTTAAAGAGCATGTTTTACTAATACCGTTCGTAAATATTATAGAAATGCCGCTTACAAAGCCTTTAAACTTCATAATCGATTACGTCACAAATAAAAAGAAGCGACGAGGTGAGAGTGGGAGAGAAAAACAACAGAAATAAAATAACGCGCGTGTAAATTTCTTTTTTTCGTATTGCTGTTTTTTGCATGTTTAGGATTACAGGTTGCATCGTTTTTGACAACAAAAACAAATACGACCTTTGGGGTGTCAGTGCCCCTTTAAGGGTAAACAAATACCCCCCCCCCCCCCCAAAATTGCGGTGCGCGCGCCTAAAAGCATACGCTTCAAAGGCTCCGGTAGTGCGGTACACGGAACACGGTAACGGTTTGTTAAAGTGTATTACGGTTCCCGTTAATATCGTAGTAAAATATCGCTTTCGCTCGGGTTCCGGTAACCGAAAAAATTTCGATCCTAAACGATTTTCGGTTTGCGTTACGGTTACGGTTTCAGTCCTTGGTCTGTACCGTCCACGTTCGAACGGCTAGCAGAGGTGAAGAAGACAACAAAGGCGCCACTTGGAGGCCGTGTCTCGCGCGGGCTGATGTCACGCTTGCCGCTGTGCTCGTCCACAATGGCGCCGGTAGTCCCGGCGCTGCGTGCCACCGGGTCCTGGCGTGTGGCTGATGCGGATCGGGGCTGCTGCTCCGCGGACGCGGCTCTCGGGAATGGCGCGCCTTCAACGAGGCCGTAAGAACCCCTCGGGGGACAGCACCTCTTCTCTTGCGCTTGGCCACGAGCTACGCGCACGGCTCTTTCGGACGTGGCGGGGCGACGTTGTCGCTCGCTTCTCCCTGTCTGTCGCCATATGCGTTCCATGCCATGGTCTGGACGCCATAGGTAATTGTGTCGTCGTGCACTGGGCACGCTCAAAAGCGAGGTCCCGCTTCGCGTCTGGCAAATAGCGATGGTCTCGACGCTGTGAATATGCGTGTCGATGAAGCGTTGTGCAAGCTCATCGTCAGCACGCGCTCAGCAGTAGCACACTCAGCCATTGCGGCCAGGGCTGAGATCAGTGCAGGATGACCTCGCGTTCGAGGCATACATGCCAGGGGAAGAACAAGAGCTATGGTGGGAACTCGTGGCGATCAGAATACGTTCCTTACATGTAACGAAATGATTTTGTTCTTCTCGTGCGACATACTGCGGCTCTGCTTTCGAAAAGCATGCAAGGCCTCCGTCCTACAAGAGCCCTCGACTTTCGATGTAAACGCGCCAGAGCGACGGATACTACGCGCCGACAAATCAGGGAGCGCACCGCTCGCTCATGAGCTGCACTGAGGGTAAGAAAGCGTGCTGAAGAGGGACATTTAGCGTCTTTCCAAGCAGGGTTTGTTGTTCGTTTGCATGGTGACAAGAGGTCACGGAAACAAAATACTTTCCTTTGTTCCGTGCGTTCTTTGCTTTGTTTTTCTTTCGTGTCGTTAGATGTTGACAGCGTTTGACGGCGATGTGGACATATATATACATATAAGTCTTTGGTAGAAGCCAGAGTTTCTTAAGGGCCGCTCCAACGCGGAAGTTTCGTGTTTATTTTTGGCCACAGTGCAGAAGTTTGCGTAGGTTTCATCACATGGCCGAACATTCTGAACGGAATCTCATAAATGTTAGTTGCAAGATTGATTGATAGAGCTGAGAAGTCCGATGTTCACATTCCTGTGTCGTCATGGACCAACCTTGCCTGCTCACGTCTGCGTCTTTCATTAATTTTTTTCTTCTGTTGTAGAAACAGAAGAAGAAAATATTAATATGACATTTTAAAAGAGCTCTCAATATTTTGGCACGCTTCAGTTCGTAATTATTTCAAGGTGCCCAGCTTAGTTAAACCTTTCTCTGCCGTTGTTCTGTCGGAGCGTTCACGTGACAATAGAAACTTTTCGTAGATCGTTTCCGCCGTCTCCCAACACTCTCTAAAAGCCGCTAGGAGACCTGTAACTCTGCAGTGAGATGCAGTGATGGCTAGTGACGCGCATGCCGTTGCGGAGAGCGTAGCAGAGGGGATAATGCGGTGTTCAGAAACTCTCCAAACGTCCGTCGACTCCTTCCATAAATACGCACCCGGCCAGTCTTCTCAGAAAGTCTCGGTCGACTGACCGTGAAACTCGATTGGGCACATTTTATGTGCAAGAAGTGTGTATGATTGGACACATTTGTGTTGGTTGCGTCCGCAGCAAGACAGCAACGACAAGGCGCCGGGACAATTCCGGTTCGCGATTGTTTCGCGACATTACCTCTTACACATTGTTTGTCACGTTGTGTACGGCGAACAGATGTCCCGGGGAATTTTCCGTTGCTGTCGTTATAGTCGTTCGGAAGGCAGCACGCGACCGTCTGAACCACGCTCAATATAGACGTTTTTCGTTTCCTTTCGTCCTTAGTCACGTGGGTTCCATATCTCATATGCGGGACGAAAAAGTAATAAGACATTTCAACCCGTAATATATGCGAGAAAATATAGGTGAGGCAAAACAGGAATGTGTGACAGTCACGCATTTTTCGTAAACACCTTCCAGCGACGTCGAGAGATCAAAACGATAGTTCAACGCATACCAAAAGTGACGACATTCAAGATGGCTGCGCCCTTGTGGAAAAGGTGTGGAATCATTAAAAGTCACGCGTGAATTATACGATTATGTTATTGTCGCTCTCCATCGTTCGAGTGAGCCGTCCTGGGCTCCCGCGGAGAAGAACCAAAAGCGCTAGCGCATCTAGTCGACGCGTCAACCCGTCCGTCCTCCGCGAGTTGTCGATGCGTGGTCGGAACCATTGTTCTTGAGCCAAGCGCGCGAGTTGCCGACTCTCGAGTGCACCGCGAGGGAGGAGGAGAGCCCCTTCGGCCGGGCAGGCAGCGCGCAGCTTCCGGCGCGGAAGGCCCGATAAGGCGGGCAAGGGGTGCCCGGCGAGCCCAGGGCCCGAAATAGTGCGTCCGCCCCGGGCCCCGACCAGCGGGCCCAGCGGCGGCACGCGCTGCTTTATAAGGCGCTGCTACTCCCCGCCGCGGGAAGGCCCTGCCGGATGCGAAGCACGCATGCACTGCCCCGTGCACGTGCTGGGAAGATGCGGCGTTCGGAGCTGCCTGGCCGAGATTTTGCGCGCGTGGCAACAGTCCTGCGGTGCCTGTGGCATTCCGTGTTTAGTGCCTCGCGCCCCTTTTACGCTTCTTGTACTGTTTTATTAGTATTTTCTATTTTTACTTTTCTTTTTATGATGCGAGTGTCAGTGTTGCCGGCGTGCCGGTGCAGTGATGCGATTGCTGCGCCATTTGCGCCAAACTGCTTACCCTGCTACATCCCGCTACATTTAGCCCAAATGTGAGGAGCTTGCACCAACATTGCGCAAAAACGTAATTTTACTTTATTAAATAAGGAAAGTGTAATAGCTCAGGCCCCGCTACACGTCCGGATCGTTATGGCAGGTTTGTGCGAATTTTCGGAACTTTCGATTTTATCCGCAAATAACGTACTATTCTATTTGATCTCTTCATCAGTGTCGAACACTGAGGGTACTTGGAAATTGCGCAAGATCTCTTACGTTCCTAATCTGCTCTGGCGTGTAACTTAGCTTTGTTGAGTGCGCTTCTCATCGCGCTCTGGTGTGCTGCAGTGAAGTGGTAACCACGAAGTAAGCATCGCAATTTCGCTTTTCTTGCTTCGCCGTAGTGCATTCGAGTGCTAAGGGGAAAGCATTCCCCCAGACCGGGACGTTAAAGAGGTACTCCGCCGATTTTTCGGGCTACCCCAACTAAGTATATTTTCTGAACTCCTTCCTTCACCCTTTCCGGTATGCTATTTTTGTATCGCGAAATTCATAATAGTCAATGTGGAATCGCCGATGAAAATGATGCAAAAAACAATATTCAAATATACCCGCATCTTTCAGTGCCTTGACGTCAGTGGCAGGCAGGCTTGTCAGTCGAGCAAGCAGTAAAAGATATAGACTATGCCAACCGTTTGTTTCGTGCTGGTGCGCGGGTACTGTAGCGAGCTTCTAAAGCATTCGTTTGACACGATGAAACTGCTTGGAATCAGTTGGGAACAAATCCTACAGCCCAAAGAGTGAACCCCTGCCTTCCACTGGCGTCACTCTTTCCTTGTTGCCAGTAGAGACTATCAGTTTGAAAAACACGATAAGGACCAATATTGTAAATTCAATAACTTCGTCAGAAAACAATATTTTGACCTAATATTTGGGATACTATTTCATTTCAGCGATTTTTGTTTTGTGTTAAGCAAATTTTCAGGGAAGTCGGCGACTATCGAGGAATCGCCGGAATACCCGTTAAGCACGCGAAAAATCGGGTATTAAAAAAAAAGGAACTTCGTGAGTAATAATGTATAAGAGCTCTTAGTTGTAGTAAAAATTTCTGAATTATACTGTGGCTATTATTTATGATGGACTGCATAATTCTAGCGATATATTTTTGAAACTCGTGATTTAGTCACCTTTATAAATGTTTTGTCTGTTCGAGGCACAGTGACTGAGAAACTAAAACTAAATTAGGTGAAGCAGTAGAATTAAGCTTGGGAATAATCTGAGCAATTTATGTTGGATTGTTTTAGGAAGGCATACTTATCGTTCACATGCATATCTGTGTGAATATGAGGTTCTACACACAAAATATAATTAATTTTCATAATTCAATGACAAGTTTTTTTAATGTCAATTAAGAGTTTCTGTTTTATTACAATCTTTAGAACTTATTTGAAACATCACTTGGTGTGCTCAAGATTGATTACTCTAACATTATTTTAGTGGAATATACTATTTGGTTTACGTTTAAATTTGCATCTAACATGACCATTCGCAGCAGTTCATACTGTCCTTCATCGATCAGCATCTTGTTGCCATGCCTAATGCATCTGTGTGCAAGTAAACCACAAGATCTGTGTTTAAGAAAATCAAACCTGCCATTGCACAAAATTGTAAAAGCAAAACATGCACTTTTTTTTTGTTGGAAAGGTTAACACACAAATCATTCGTTGTGGCACGAATAATAATAATGAAGTGTATGCTTGTGATCCAAAAGTGCTTTTTGCCGCTCTCAAATTGACTTTTGTGTGCTTCTAAAGGTGCTTCAAAACGACTCGGGTCAATATCGCATCACAGGGTGTGTGATATGTGGAAGAAACGTCGGTTTACCGCGTTCAATAGCTTTCGAGGCGTTTATTTTTGGTTCGTTTGGACACACTGGAATGTGCATCTGTGTGTGCTGCACACTGGCCTGGCAGAGCGCGAACGGCAGGGCGCGTCTTCGGAACGCCCGTTCCGCGTTCCAGCACGCGCTCTATGCCTTCAGCCGTGCTTTGGTTGCTCGAGGTGCACGCGAGGCGCCTAAGCGTCGTCGAAGGCAGGAAACCTCGCGCTGGAGGCAGGACTACTCATCCCTGCCGTTCCTTACCCTGCCGGTGGCTCTGAGCACGGACACGGAATTGTGTAGATGCACACTCGTCGAGACTCTGAACAGTTTACGGATTAATGGCGTTTGTTTGAAAGGGCTACGTTCGCAGAATGTACTTACCGCCTAATAACTTGCTGTTCTTCTAAATGTCCTCCGCCGTTCGCCGTTGCTTTCTGCACATAAAACGAGGGGGAGTGGAGGACTCGTTATTCGCTCGCTTCTATGCTGCATGATTAGACAACGACTTATGAACTCAGTCTCGCAAATAAGTACTTGCGGTATATAGTGTTCACAAAGACACGGGGGCGGCAGTAGTGCGTGACCCTGTGAAGTGCGTTTTATGCCGAGTTCTCGTACAAACAAGGCATTTTGCCGAGCTAGGCTTTACGCGCTTGTACCTTTCTCCGTCGTTGCCTTTGTCTGCACTTTGAGCATTGATTTCCGAGTCTATGTGACGTCGCTTTGACGTGGTGACTGCTGCCCGAGGTCATTGATCCCCGAGTCCCACTAGAGCGACAAACAGAAACAACCGACACGGACGTGCCTCAAGCGCATGCAACATGCACTCTTTGGTAGGCTCGCAGTCCTTCGGTGCTCGTGGAGGAAGCACGAGTGATTGCGAGCCTGCCAAAGATACCTTCGCGTGCTCGTGGCTTGTCGGTGTTGGTTCTTTCTTTTTGTCGCTGTAGTGCGACTCGGCCATAAGTTATTGCACGAGCGCAGACTGTGGCACGGCGCTTGTTTCTCCCCACCGCAACCAACACGTGAGTCAGTAGCGCGAGCTTTGTTTGGCTCCACGTGCGAAGCCCCGTCCTGCTTTGTCCTTCACGGCGTCTGAAGGAAGTTGACCTTCCTTTTCGGCAGTGTACTCGTGATGTCGAAACAATGAAATGGACTGAGCGCTTTCCAACAACACGCCGTCAACATTCGTATTGTCCGACCGTCGTCACGGCTCAGAACTCCGCCGCTTGTTCGTGTCTTTCATTTCTCTTCCTCTCTTGATGGATGTAGTCAAGACTGTGTTTTCGCATTCGACTTTGGCTACAATGTACATCTTTGTTCACGGCTTGGTGCGTTATAGCTTTTTTCCTCCTGTGCCAAGCGTTTCACGAGAATTAGTTCCCCGTAAAAAATCTTAATAATAAAATTAAATACCTTTTTTTTTTAAACATCGATTAAGGCGTGCACAAGGTTCACACCGAATTCAGGGTGTAAGGTTTGGGACCAGAATGGAACAAAAGCGACAAGCCACACGCTATTAATTCGCGCAGACTGTGATATTTTACGTGCCCCGACTGTATTATGGATTTGTAAAGAGGCTCGTGAAACGTAGTTCCTGAACCGGCGTCTCGTTTTGCTTTTGCTGCATAGCAGGCGCACTTAAAGACAACACGGAGACTGTCAGGAGTCAGTGACACGGGACTGTTGGCATGCCCTGGGATTTCATTATAATGACCAACTTCTTTATTTTTGCGTGTGTCAAAATTTTAAAACTGTTCATCTTTTTTTATTTTTAATACAATGAACGAAAGTTTTGGAAGTCGAAACTTTTGTTGAGAATCTGATGGAGGCTGTCGCAGTGTTAGTCGCCGTTACTGTCGAACTAAAGCCCGTTCACACACTTGCGCTCAGGAAGATCGTCACGACAATGTACAAACAAACGCAACAGGTTGGAACGACGAGGTTGCCATTGCAACGAAACGCCAAACCGCTGTGTCGTTTGTCTTGGTTCGCAACGCTAGGAGTTGAGCTGTACTGAATTTTTCGCTACGTTTGGGAGCGAACTGAGCAACCACACCAACAGACCAATCACGGGTCGAGGAGAGCTCGGCCGCGCGCTTTGCATGCCGGTCGTGGTTCCTGCTATCTGCTGAAAAACATGGCGCCGGTGGTGATCGTCGACGTGGTCGGCGTGATGGAAGTTCATCGTTCCGCGTAGAGCGGTATCCTTGACGATGAGTTCTCGTTGCGTGTCACGATGATAGACCAGCACGTCCTAGAAGGGGGAGATCCATCTACTCGTGCGGCGATGTCGTGGCGTCCTGTCCTCAAACATCGCCAGCATTTTTTTTTAAATATAATTTGCGTGTTTTATGCGTATGCTGAAGTTCAAGATTCTACTGGTGCGTACTGTTTCTGGAGGTGTGTCTGAAGGACGCGAATTTTCGCACGTTTTCATCATCCGAGAAAAGTGATTAGTGGTAGCATTTCTGAACGCTCGCCAACGTCTATGTGATCACGAAATCATCTCTACTTACTTTATCGCTGCTAGAATTACATCGTCTTCTGTAATCGTAGATAAAGCGTGTGGCAAGATTTGTATTATCGGTAAAGTCGTGCGTTAAAGCAGTGATCGTCCAAGGTACCGGACTGCGTCGTTTTCTATTTTCTTTCCTTCTTCCACTGAGCCCTGCGAGCCGTATCCTGGAAAAATAAACATGAATAAAGCTCGAGGCTATAGAAAACTTTCTGCCCATTTTCTGTCACGCCGGTGAGTGGCAGCTAGCCTTCTTTTAGAGGCACCGCGAAGACAGCTGACGGCGGTGGAGAAGCGGCAGCCGTGCGGTCGACCGCCATGTTTTCCAGAAGTTGCTGCGCTTGTTGCAGTGGTCGAAAGAGTGTGTACGCGCGGCGCAGAGCGGTCTTTCCAGTCGCTCCGGTCACAACGGACGCAGTCGTATACAGCTAACGTGCTCGTCGCAGATGTCTGAACAACCAGTCTTCACGATCGCGTGTCTATACGGCGGAAACACATACGTACGTGTCTCGTTCGCTTTCCTTTCTCTCCCTCGCAAGAGACCGCGCCATTTATAAGTTCAGTGATGGAAGTGCTGCGCCATTTGCGCCAAATTGCGCCTTGGGCGAAAGTCTGCTACATCTTGCGCCACAGTGCCATTTTGGCTAAGAATTGCGCCACACCTGCGCCAAAATGGGCAAAAAAAATTGATATATTTTTTTATTGGTTGATTTTAATATTCAAAGAAGTACAAAGAAAGAAAAACGGTAGAAATATGTATTTCACAGCGTCTCTACTCACCGTATACGGTGTTTCATCTAAGGTCAGAGCACAGTCGAAGGCTCGAACATATACTACACAAACTCACAGTAAAAGCGCAAGTCACGGGACATTCGCTGCACTTGATTGGTTTTATCGATGAAAGAACACGTACAGTAAGATGGTCGGATGCCTCGATGTCGCGCTTTGAACTTGTTTGGTTAATCCCATTGGCTCGTAGCGTCGGCTGCGCTTGAATTAAGGTGAAACGAAGTTTTAAGATTGCTCGACCACCGCGTTGGCCGGTTGATGCGCTCACGTCTTGATCACCGACATCCTCTAAAATTTCAGTCTATGTCGGCGATGTCAGGCGCCAAAAGTCGCGACAAAACATTGCAAAATACACAGTAGGATGGCAGAACTAGGCTCCTGTACTCCTGGTGAGATCAGTTGATTATGTTTGCCGTATGCCTCCATGGCGCCTCTCACCAGCCCACGCACGTCGAGCTTCACCGCCTTGCACCGGAGTGTTCGGAGTAGCTGCTGGCATGGGTGAGCGTCTGGTTTAGCACGATATACATGTAAATTATGCTCAGTACTATTGCAGGTCCACATTCTTTGATCTCGATTATTTGATCTTGATTTGAAATGCTGCGTCGATAAAGAAAAAAAATATGCGGTACTTTATTTGAATGAATGTAAGCGCAAGAGTATTGGTTTTCATAATATTTGTGGGTGGCTGTTTTGTTTTTTCAGTTTATAATATTCAAGTCTTGTGTTTGGTAACGATGAAATTGGGAGGCGCATTTTTACTGATAGATGTGTTAGCAATTATGTTCGTTTTTGGTGGCATTTTACAGAAACAATACATACAGGCTAAATAAACTACCGGGTGTAAAAGTGGGAGGGAGGGAGGCTTTATCCTAACTGAAGTGTGATTCATTTCTCATCAATTTGATTAGTACCCATTGTAAAATGGAACCTACTCTGAACAGAGCCTTATTTATAAAAAAAAGCTCTATGTACCTTTTGTGCCCTATTGGTTCTGGTTCTTATTACAAAATGTAATAAGTAATATGCCCCAGTATCAAAGACAAACCCTCAGTCATTATCAAATATAAACTCATTTAGCGATGCAATCAATTTTTTTTTGTTAATTTTCAAGTGATATGCTAACAGACGTTGGCATCTGCTCCAAAAGCGTCAGTGGCTGCTCCAAACGAATATTTTACCTGCTACAGAACCTGCTCCAAAGGGTCAAATGCCGCTTCCATCACTGTAAGTTATTTGTCGGAATTTTATCTTCGTTAGTAGGATCTAGAGTAGCTTTACCGCATGTGACGATAAAACGTCTCGAACCATAGTTATTTCCTTGTAAAAGTATTTATTTTTTTATTTTTTTTTAACATTGCGGTTCGTGATGTTGTGGGTCTCCGCCGCTTTGGCTCCAGCATCGGGTCGATTTTCGACGGATCTTGAACAAAGTGAAATTTTAGCGTGACTATTCATCGACACACTGTTTACAAACAAGCCCGTGTTTGCCCGCACCAGTTATGGGCAATGCACGCCCGGAGAAACAAAATTTCGCGTGAGATGAGGCGTCTGCGCAGTGGCGACAGCAGCGCCGCCGCAACGTCGTGACGTCAGAGGCTTGGAGTTGGTGCGTAGATTACGAAAAACCGCATGAAAACTGCAGTTGGGTCAGGGCCGCTGTTCGTGTCGGCATATGTGGTGGCGGCGACTTCGTTATTGCTATACAACGACCGACGGGATTTCTCTTCAAAATGCAGGCTCGCGTAGGATAGCGAAACAAAAAGATTGGTCGGCTTTCGACTGCGTTCATGAAACGCTTGAACTTTTTGAATTTCTTTGCATTCGCGGAAGTAGGTTTGAAAAGGCGAGCCAGCTTCCGTACGACAGCGGTCGAAGTTGCTCTGGCGAAGCCAGAGTCAGACGGGGAAATTTAGGACGTTATAAGTTCCTTTGCATTCGCGGAAGTAAGATTGAACAGGCGACCCAGCTCCGTGCGACAGCGGCCAAAGCTGGTCTGGCGAATCCGCGGTTAGAGCGGAAATTTAGGCAATTCATCTCTTTGACAAATGGTGGCTCGACGTGTCGTAGTCTCGGTGCCCCCCCCCCCCCCCCCCCCCCCCCCCCTTTCAGGCGTGGCTTGAAGCCACATTTCTCGTTCCTTGTTTCTCGGGGGAAACGGTTGAGACAGAAAACGAAAAGGACCGCTTTGTTTCCTCTTCCAAAAAAATCTGCGCAACGCACTACTGCGGTTAGAATTAAACCACTCCCTTAAACAAAACAAAAACTAAAAAACAACAAGAGAGTATACCCTTTAGTTGGCCTAAGTATAGTCCCTTTATAAAACCTATCAGCTTCCTTAACTGTAAGTCACCAATAACCAAGCGACTCACTAGACCACACGCAATAACCAACTAGCTGCACTTACCCAGGTTGTCAGTGTAATTTCGTTTTGCGTAACGTCTAGTACATTTTCCAATTTCACCGAATACACATCGAAATAATTTCCTTGAGCATGGATCTCTCTGCCTCACTCTCACCACCGGATGATTATTGCAGCCATAGTTGCTTTGAGCGGCTAAACCTATTGTTCTCAAGTTGCCGTTCAGGCACGACCTTTCACTCGCAGTAAACAGTCTGGGAGTGCTGTTATCTTAATAGCGATATTAGACAAAAACACACTATCGATTGCACCTTTTAATATCGGGCGAACTCGGTAATCTCTGGAACACCGATAAAGTTACGATGGAAAGTATATATTTTTCGAGCTGTTACCCCGTGGACTATACATGTTTGAAAAATGATATTTTATGCGGTGCGGCCGAGATGCCTTGGCCTTCACGTTGAGGGGAGAGAGCGAGCGACCGAGATGGTCATTCAGGAATGACGCGTGACGTCATGGACTTTGCGCGCAGAATTTCGAATAAACTCTCTCGCCGTCAATATTGCTCCAAATCTTTTTTTTTTTTCGCATATAATTGATTTTTTGACATGCGTGTTTCAATCAAGCTGTGAAAAAGAAGAAAAAAAATTAGGGCTTTCTAAAAAAACATTTTGGTGACTTTGTTTTTTTTTAATCTATATTAGGTAGCCGTATTTTCAGAATCAGCGGCCTTTGCCCTTTCCGGTAGGCTATTTAGTATTGCGAAATTTAGAATAGTTGCTGAGAGATTGGCAAGTGAAAATGATGCCAAAATCAAGCATTTAAATGTCCCCGCGCTTTTCGGTGCCCTGACGTCAGGAAGGCAGTCTTGCAGGGCGATCGGGCAGTCCGAAACTTGACTATGCCGAGCATTTGTTTGGTGTCGCTGCGCGGGCGCTGGAGCGAACTTCTAAAGCCTTCATTTGGACACCTTAAAACTGCTTGTACTCAGTTGGAAACACCCTACAGTCCAAAGAGTAAAACCCTGCCTTCTGCTGACGTCACTCTTCTCATTGTTGTTGTTTTTAAATCAGAAATTGTTGAGCACAACACTTGGGATGTTTGACAAGGAATGACCCTACTGGCAACAATGAAAGAGTGACGTCAGCAGAAGGCAGGGTTTTACTCTTTGGACTGTAGGGTGTTTCCAACTGAGTACAAGCAGTTTTAAGGTGTCCAAATGAAGGCTTTAGAAGTTCGCTCCAGCGCCCGCGCAGCGACACCAAACAAATGCTCGGCATAGTCAAGTTTCGGACTGCCCGATCGCCCTGCAAGACTGCCTTCCTGACGTCAGGGCACCGAAAAGCGCGGGACATTTAAATGCTTGATTTTGGCATCATTTTCACTTGCCAATCTCTCAACAACTATTCTAAATTTCGCAATACTAAATAGCCTACCGGAAAGGGCAAAGGCCGCTGATTCTGAAAATACGGCTACCTAATATAGATTAAAAAAAACAAAGTCACCAAAATGTTTTTTTAGAAAGCCCTAATTTTTTTCTTCTTTTTCACAGCTTGATTGAAACACGCATGTCAAAAAATCAATTATATGCGAAAAAAAAAAAAAGATTTGGAGCAATATTGACGGCGAGAGGTTTATTCGAAATTCTGCGCGCAAAGTCCATGACGTCACGCGTCATTCCTGAATGACCATCTCGGTCGCTCGCTCTCTCCACCTCAACGTGAAGGCCAAGGCATCTCGGCCTGCACCGCATAAAATATCATTTTTCAAGCATGTATAGTCCACGGGGTAACAGCTCGAAAAATATATACTTTCCATCGTAACTTTATCGGTGTTCCAGAGATTACCGAGTTCGCTCCGATATTAAAAGGTGCAATCGATAGTGTGTTTTTGTCTAATATCGCTATTAAGATAACAGCACTCCCAGACTGTTTACTGCGAGTGAAAGGTCGTGCCTGAACGGCAACTTGAGAACAATAGGTTTAGCCGCTCAAAGCAACTATGGCTGCAATAATCATCCGGTGGTGAGAGTGAGGCAGAGAGATCCATGCTCAAGGAAATTATTTCGATGTGTATTCGGTGAAATTGGAAAATGTACTAGACGTTACACCGAAACAAATTACACTGACAACCAGGTAGCAGTGCAGCTAGTTGGTTATTGCGTGTGGTCTGTGAGTCACTTGGTTATTGTAGTGACTTACAGTTAAGGAAGCTGATAGGTTTTTATAAAGGGACTATACTTAGGCCAACTAAAGGGTATACTCTCTTGTTGTTTTTTAGTTTTTGTGTTTGTTTAAGGGAGTGGTTTAATTCTAACCGCAGTAGTGCGTTGCGCAGATTTTTTTGGAAGAGGAAACAAAGCGGTCGCTTTTCGTTTTCTGTCTCTAACCGTTTCCTCCGAGAAACAAGGAACGAGAAATGTGGCTTCGAGCCACGCCTGAAAGGGGGGGGGGGGGGGGGGGGCACCGAGACTACGACACGTCGAGGCCACCATTTGTCAAAGAGATGAATTGCCTAAATTTCCCGTCTAACCGCGGATTCGCCAGACCAGCTTTGGCCGCTGTCGCACGGAAGCCGGGTCGCCTGTTCAATCTTACTTCCGCGAATGCAAAGGAACTTATAAATCGCCCTAAATTTCCCCGTCTGACTGTGGCTTCGCCAGAGCAACTTCGACCGCTGTCGTACGGAAGCTGGCTCGCCTTTTCAAACCTACTTCCGCGAATGCAAAGAAATTCAAAATGTTCAAGCGTTTCATGAACGCAGTCGAAAGCCGACCAATCTTTTTGTTTCGCTATCCTATGAGCTGCATTTTGAAGAGAAATCCCGTCGGTCGTTGTATAGCAATAACGAAGTCGCCGCCACCACATATCCGACACGAACAGCAGCCCTGACCCAACTACAGTTTTCATGCGGTTTTTCGTAATCTACGCACCAACTCAAGCCTCTGACGTCACGACGTTGCGGCGGCGCTGCTGTCGCCACTGCGCAGACGCCTCATCTCACGCGAAATTTTGTTTCTCCGGGCGTGCATTGCCCATAACTGGTGCGGGCAAACACGGGCTTGTTTGTAAACAGTGTGTCGATGAATAGTCACGCTAAAATTTCACTTTGTTCAAGATCCGTCGAAAATCGACCCGATGCTGGAGCCAAAGCGGCGGAGACCCACAACATCACGAACCGCAATGTTAAAAAAATAAAAAAATAAATACTTTTACAAGGAAATAACTATGGTTCGAGACGTTTTATCGTCACATGCGGTAAAGCTACTCTAGATCCTACTAACGAAGATAAAATTCCGACAAATAACTTACAGTGATGGAAGCGGCATTTGACCCTTTGGAGCAGGTTCTGTAGCAGGTAAAATATTCGTTTGGAGCAGCCACTGACGCTTTTGGAGCAGATGCCAACGTCTGTTAGCATATCACTTGAAAATTAACAAAAAAAATTGATTGCATCGCTAAATGAGTTTATATTTGATAATGACTGAGGGTTTGTCTTTGATACTGGGGCATATTACTTATTACATTTTGTAATAAGAACCAGAACCAATAGGGCACAAAAGGTACATAGAGCTTTTTTTTTATAAATAAGGCTCTGTTCAGAGTAGGTTCCATTTTACAATGGGTACTAATCAAATTGATGAGAAATGAATCACACTTCAGTTAGGATAAAGCCTCCCTCCCCTCCCACTTTTACACCCGGTAGTTTATTTAGCCTGTATGTATTGTTTCTGTAAAATGCCACCAAAAACGAACATAATTGCTAACACATCTATCAGTAAAAATGCGCCTCCCAATTTCATCGTTACCAAACACAAGACTTGAATATTATAAACTGAAAAAAAAAAACAGCCACCCACAAATATTATGAAAACCAATACTCTTGCGCTTACATTCATTCAAATAAAGTACCGCATATTTTTTTCTTTATCGACGCAGCATTTCAAATCAAGATCAAATAATCGAGATCAAAGAATGTGGACCTGCAATAGTACTGAGCATAATTTACATGTATATCGTGCTAAACCAGACGCTCACCCATGCCAGCAGCTACTCCGAACACTCCGGTGCAAGGCGGTGAAGCTCGACGTGCGTGGGCTGGTGAGAGGCGCCATGGAGGCATACGGCAAACATAATCAACTGATCTCACCAGGAGTACAGGAGCCTAGTTCATCTGCCATCCTACTGTGTATTTTGCAATGTTTTGTCGCGACTTTTGGCGCCTGACATCGCCGACATAGACTGAAATTTTAGAGGATGTCGGTGATCAAGACGTGAGCGCATCAACCGGCCAACGCGGTGGTCGAGCAATCTTAAAACTTCGTTTCACCTTAATTCAAGCGCAGCCGACGCTACGAGCCAATGGGATTAACCAAACAAGTTCAAAGCGCGACATCGAGGCATCCGACCATCTTACTGTACGTGTTCTTTCATCGATAAAACCAATCAAGTGCAGCGAATGTCCCGTGACTTGCGCTTTTACTGTGAGTTTGTGTAGTATATGTTCGAGCCTTCGACTGTGCTCTGACCTTAGATGAAACACCGTATACGGTGAGTAGAGACGCTGTGAAATACATATTTCTACCGTTTTTCTTTCTTTGTACTTCTTTGAATATTAAAATCAACCAATAAAAAAATATATCAATTTTTTTTGCCCATTTTGGCGCAGGTGTGGCGCAATTCTTAGCCAAAATGGCACTGTGGCGCAAGATGTAGCAGACTTTCGCCCAAGGCGCAATTTGGCGCAAATGGCGCAGCACTTCCATCACTGAACTTATAAATGGCGCGGTCTCTCGCGAGGGAGAGAAAGGAAAGCGAACGAGACACGTACGTATGTGTTTCCGCCGTATGAACGCGATCGTGAAGACTGGTTGTTCAGACATCTGCGACGAGCACGTTAGCTGTATACGACTGCGTCCGCTGTGACCGGAGCGACTGGAAGACCGCCCTGCGCCGCGCGTACACACTCTTTCGACCACTGCAACAAGCGCAGCAACTTCTGGAAAACATGGCGGTCGCCCGCACGGCTGCCGCTTCTCCACCGCCGTCAGCTGTCTTCGCGGTGCCTCTAAAAAAGAAGGCTAGCTGCCACTCACTGGCGTGACAGAAAATGGGCAGAGAAGTTTTCTATAGCCTCAGAGCTTTATTCATGTTTATTTTTCCAGGATACGGCTCGCAGGGCTCAGTGGAAGAAGGAAAGAAAATGAAAACGACGCAGTCCGGTACCTTGGACGATCACGACTTTAACGCACGACTTTACCGATAATACAAATCTTGCCACACGCTTTATCTACGATTACAGAAGACGATGTAATTCTTAGCAGCGATATAGTAACGTAGAGATGATTTCGTGATCACATAGACGTTGGCGAGCGTTCAGAAATGCTACCACTAATCACTTTTCTCGGATGATGAAAACGTGTGAAAATTCGCGTCCTTCAGACACACCTCCAGAAACAGTACGCACCAGTAGAATCTTTGAACTTCAGCATACGCATAAAAACAGCAAATTATCGATACAAAAAAAATGCTGGCGATGTTTGAGGACAGGACGCCACGACATCGCCGCACGAGTAGATGGATCTCCCTCTTCTAGGACGTGCTGGTCTATCATCGTGACACGCAACGAGAACTCATCGATCAGACGAGAATCACCGCTCTACGCGGAACGATGAGCTTCCATCACGCCGACCACGTCGACGAGTCACCACCGACGCCATGTTCTTCAGCAGATAGCTGGGAACCACGACCGGCATGCAGCGCGCGGCCGAGCTCTCCTCGACCCATGATTGGTCTGTTGGTGTGGTTGCTCCAGTTCGCTCCCAAACGTAGCGAAAAAGTTCAGCACAGCTCAACTCCAGCGTTGCGAACCAAGACAAACGACACAGCGGTTTGGCGCTTCGTTGCCATGGCAACTCGTCGTTCCAACCTGTTGCGTTCGTTTGTACATTGTCGTGACGATCTTCCTGAGTGCAAGTGTGTGAACGGGCCTTTAGTTCGACAGTAACGAGCGACGAAACACTGCGACAGCCTCCATCAGATTCTCAACGAAAGTTTCGACTTCCAGAAACTTTCGGTCATTGTATTAAAAATAAGAAAAAGATGAACAGTTTGAAAATTTTGACACACGCAAAAATAAAGAAGTTGGTCATTACTAATGAAATTCCAGGGCATGCCAACAGTCCCGTGTCCTGACTCCTGACAGTCTCCGTGTTGTCTTTAAGTGCGCCTGCTATGCAGCAAAAGCAAAACGAGACGCCGGTTCAGGAACTACGTTTTCACGAGCCTCTTTTACAAATCCATAATACAGTCGGGGCACGTAAAATATCACAGTCTGCGCGAGATTAATAGCGTGTGGCTTGTCGCTTTTGTTCCATTGTGGTCCCAAACCTTACACCCTGAATTCGGTGTGAACCTTGTGCACGCCTTAATCGATGTTTAAAAAAAAAAGGTATTTAATTTTATTATTAAGATTTTTTTACGGGGAACTAATTCTCGTGAAACGCTTGGCACAGGAGGAAAAAAAGCTATAACGCACCAAGCCGTGAACAAAGATGTACATTGTAGCCAAAGTCGAATGCGAAAAGTCCCAGTCTTGACTACATCCATCAAGAGAGGAAGAGAAATGAAAGACACGAACAAGCGGCGGAGTTCTGGGCCGTGACGACGGTCGGACAATACGAATGTTGACGGCGTGTTGTTGGAAAGCGCTCAGTCCATTTCATTGTTTCGACATCACGAGTACACTGCCGAAGAGGAAGGTCAACTTCCTTCAGACGCCGTGAAGGACAAAGCAGGACGGGGCTTCGCACGTGGAGCCAAACAAAGCTCGCGCTACTGACTCACGTGTTGCGGTTGCGGTGGGGAGAAACAAGCGCCGTGCCACGGTCTGCGCTCGTGCAATAACTTATGGCCGAGTCGCACTACAGCGACAAAAGAAGAAGAACCAACACCGACAAGCCACGAGCACGCGAAGGTATCTTTGGCAGGCTCGCAGTCACTCGCGCTTCCTCCACGAGCACCGAAGGACTGCGAGCCTACCAAGAGTGCATGTTGCATGCGCTTGAGGCTCGTCCGTGTCGGTTGTTTCTGTTTGTCGCTCTAGTGGGGCTCGGGGATCAATGACCTCGGGCAGCAGTCACCACGTCAAAGCGACGTCACACAGACTCGGAAATCAATGCTCAAAGTGCAGACAAAGGCAACGACGGAGAAAGGTACAAGCGCGTATGAGCCTAGCTCGGCAAAATGCCTTGTTTGTACGAGAACTCGGCATAAAACGCACTTCACAGGGTCACGCACTACTGCCGCCCCGTGTCTTTGTGAACACTATATACCGAAAGTGCTTATTTGCGAGACCGAGTTCACAAGTCGTTGTCTAATCATGCAGCATAGAAGCGAGCGAATAACGAGTCCTCCACTCCCCCTCGTTTTATGTGCAGAAAAGCAACGGCGAACGGCGGAGGACATTTAGAAGAACAGCAAGTTATTAGGCGGTAAGTACATTCTGCGAGCGTAGCCCTTTCAAACAAACGCCATTAATCCGTAAAGTGTTCCAGAGTCTCGACGAGCGTGCATCTACACAATTCCGTGTCCGTACTCAGAGCCACCGGCAGGGTAAGGAACGGCAGGGAGGAGTTGTCCTACCTCCAGCGCAGGTTTCCTGCCTTCGACGACGCTTAGGCGCCTCGCGTGCACCTCGAGCAACCAAAGCACGGCTGAAGGCATAGAGCGCGTGCTGGAACGCGGAACAGGCGTTCCGAAGACGCGCCCTGCCGTTCGCGCTCTGCCAGGCCAGTGTGCAGCACACACAGATGCACATTCCAGTGTGTCCAAACGAACCAAAAATAAACGCCTCGAAAGCTATTGAACGCGGTAAACCGACGTTTCTTCCACATATCACACACCCTGTGATGCGATATTGACCCGAGTCGTTTTGAAGCACCTTTAGAAGCACACAAAAGTCAATTTGAGAGCGGCAAAAAGCACTTTTGGATCACAAGCATACACTTCATTATTATTATTCGTGCCACAACGAATGATTTGTGTGTTAACCTTTCCAACAAAAAAAAAAGTGCATGTTTTGCTTTACAATTTTGTGCAATGGCAGGTTTGATTTTCTTAAACACAGATCTTGTGGTTTACTTGCACACAGATGCATTAGGCATGGCAACAAGATGCTGATCGATGAAGGACAGTATGAACTGCTGCGAATGGTTATGTTAGATGCAAAATAAACGTAAACCAAATAGTATATTCCACTAAAATAATGTTAGAGTAATCAATCTTGAGCACACCAAGTGATGTTTCAAATAAGTTCTAAAGATTGTAATAAAACAGAAACTCTTAATTGACATTAAAAAAACTTGTCATTGAATTATGAAAATTAATTATATTTTGTGTGTAGAACCTCATATTCACACAGATATGCATGTGAACGATAAGTATGCCTTCCTAAAACAATCCAACATAAATTGCTCAGATTATTCCCAAGCTTAATTCTACTGCTTCACCTAATTTAGTTTTAGTTTCTCAGTCACTGTGCCTCGAACAGACAAAACATTTATAAAGGTGACTAAATCACGAGTTTCAAAAATATATCGCTAGAATTATGCAGTCCATCATAAATAATAGCCACAGTATAATTCAGAAATTTTTACTACAACTAAGAGCTCTTATACATTATTACTCACGAAGTTCCTTTTTTTTTTAATAAACCCGATTTTTCGCGTGCTTAACGGGTACTCCGGCGATTCCTCGATAGTCGCCGACTTCCCTGAAAATTTAGCTTAACACAAAACAAAAATCGCTGAAATGAAATAGTATCCCAAATATTAGGTCAAAATATTGTTTTTCTGACGAAGTTATTGAATTTACAATATTGGTCCTCATCGTGTTTTCAAACTGATAGTCTCTACTAGCAACAAGGAAAGAGTGACGTCAGTGGAAGGCAGGGGTTCACTCTTTGGGCTGTAGGATTTGTTCCCAACCGATTCCAAGCAGTTTCATCGTGTCAAACGAATGCTTTAGAAGCTCGCTCCAGTACCCACGCACCAGCACGAAACAAACGGTTGGCATAGTCTATATCTTTTACTGCTTGCTCGACTGACAAGCCTACCTGCCACTGACGTCAAGGCACTGAAAGATGCGGGTATATTTGAATATTGTTTTTTGCATCATTTTCATCGGCGATTCCACATTGACTATTATGAATTTCGCGATACAAATATAGCATACCGGAAAGGGTGAAGGAAGGGGATTCAGAAAATATACTTAGTTGGGGTAGCCCGAAAAATCGGCGGAGTACCTCTTTAACGTCCCGGTCTGGGGAAATGCTTTCCCCTTAGCACTCGAATGCACTACGGCGAAGCAAGAAAAGCGAAATTGCGATGCTTACTTCGTGGTTACCACTTCACTGCAGCACACCAGAGCGCGATGAGAAGCGCACTCATCAAAGCTAAGTTACACGCCAGAGCAGATTAGGAACGTAAGAGATCTTGCGCAATTTCCAAGTACCCTCAGTGTTCGACACTGATGAAGAGATCAAATAGAATAGTACGTTATTTGCGGATAAAATCGAAGGTTCCGAAAACCTTGCACAAGCCTGCACTTAACGAATCCGGACGGGTAGCGGGGGCTTGCGCCATCGTATTTTTGCGTATTTAATAAAGATTGAGCCGTTTGACCCCTTTTTGCCTCGACTGTTTCAGGTTGCGCGATAAAACACAGAGAAAGGATGTGGAATGTGCGTCGGGTGTCATTTTAGGAGAGCGTCCTTTGATTGTGGCCTTTGTTATATTGGACAAACTAAACGGTGTATAAATGAGCGGTTGGTACGGAGCACAAAACGTTTTATAAAAAAAAAGACCCCGTACTCCGAAGTGTCAAAACATCTGATTGAATGCAGGAGACTGTGTTACCGTTGTGGGATTGCACTCAGTAGAGTTTGCGGGAAAAAGATGACCATGAAGCGGCTGATAAAAGAGTCATTAACAATATTAGGTCACGGGAACGCAGTTAATAAGCCGTCGTTTGGGTTGGACAACGAACTTCGGCGTTTTCTTGGGCTGTCCCTTACAAAAAAATGAACTGAGTTTCAATTGAAAGTGTAAAGGGCTCACTCAATAGACCGCATTCAGTCTCAATTGAAATTCAATTGACTTTTTCTAATGAGTCCCTATTGAACCGTCCCAGGATATTGGCCACTGAGGCGCAATTGAATTTTAGCAATTGCATTTCAATTGAATTTTGGCAATAGTGTTTTAATAGAACTTTTGCTATTGAGTTTCAATAAAAATATTGCAATTGAGTTTCAATTGAATTTTTGCAACGTGTTTCAATAGAATTTATTGCAACTGCGTTTAAAAAAAATTGCAACTGGTTAAGAATTTTTTTGTATACTTCCTTAAAGCATGCAACATGAAGGAAACAAAGCACATGGAGGAAACGAACACAAACATCATAACTAAGCACTCACAACCCACTAATCGTACTCCCCTTGACTGCCCCACCGCCTTATATACCCTACATAAGAAAGGTATTCATTTGGCCGGTGACCACCTCAGCATTTATTAAGGTTCCCAGTTTGCTATTTCCTCCTTGGAAGTCTCATAAATGATAAACAATGTTTCGAAGTCATTGGACTCTATCCCTTAATAGAAAAACATTGGTACAAGCAATAATCGTTCGGTGCAGTAATCCACAACGACCAAAAAACAACAAACTCAATTGCATTCCTAATGAGTAAATTCAATAGAATTGCTATTGAGTTTCTTATGACCAAGCTCAATTGCATTCGTAATGAGTAAATTCAATAGGATCGATATTGAGTTTCTTATGACCAAACTCAATTGCATTCCTAATGAGTAAATTCTATAGAAACGGTATTGAGTTTCTTATGACCAAACTCAATTGCCTTCCTAATGAGTAAATTCAATTGAATCGATGTTGAGTTCTTATGACCAAACTCAATTGCATTCCTAATGAGTAAATTCAATAGAATCGATATTGACTTTCTTATGATAAAACTCTATTGCATCCCTAATGAGTAAATTCATTAGAATTGATATTGAGTTTCTAATGATCCAACTCAATTGCATTCCTAGTGAGTAAAGTCAATAGAATCGATATTGAGTTTCTTATGATCAGCCTCAATTGCATTCCTAATGAGTAAGTTCAATAGAATCAAAATTGAGTTTCTAATGATCAAACTCATTAGACATTGAGTTTATATTGAGTTTCAATTGACTCTATAGGAACACAATAGAAAGTCAATTGAAACTCATTGATCATTTTTGTAAGGGGTGAAAGGTTCTGACTTTCCAGGTTTACGTCTGTAGGTTTCCGGGTAGAAGGGACGATGGGTCGTTCTTTTCTTTTTGTATGTGTGTTGCTGGGCTTGGCGTTAGCGAGTGTGTTTTGGTGGTCGGGAAGCGAGCGGTCAAAGATAAGAGAAGGGCATGACGCAGAGTCCGTTGTCCTTGTTTGTTTAGTCAGAGGTTACGTTGGTGGAAAGTGGCATTCCTTGGGGTTCTCACCCTCCCCCCCCCTTTTTTTTTTAATGTTTATATAATTAGGTTCCGGAAAATAAAAATTTCAGCTGTGTTAGAGACTTTTTGGTGTTGTGTCCTTTACCCGCAGTCTGGTTTTCTTCAGCCATGTTAAATGAAGTTTTGGCGCAATGTTGGCGCAAGTTCCTCACATTTGGGCTAAATGTAGGGCGTTGTAGCAGGGTAAGCCCTTTGGCGCAGTTTGGTACAAATGGCGCAGCGCCAATCGCATCACTGCACACCGGCACGCCCGCAACACTAAAGCCCGGTTCACACAGTTGCGTTTGACTGCGTATGACTGCGTTGCGGCAGCGAGACACCAGGACATCCCTGCCGCTTATATCGCGTGCGCAAGAAGATTCCTTGAATATGATTCCACGCTTCATACGAAGCGCAGATGTGCCGGTGACTCGCTTTCGGTTCTCGCCGCAACGCAGTCAAACGCACTCAAACGCAAGTTTCTAAACCGGCCATAACACTCGCATCGTAAAAAAAAAAAATAAAAAAAAAACAGTAGAAGAAGCGTAAAAAAGGGCGCGAGGCACTGAACACGGGACGTAACAGGCACCGCAGGACTGTTGCCACGCGTAAGATCTCGGCCCAGCAGCTCCGAACGAAGCGGCCGCTTCTTCACAGCACGTGCACGGGGCAGTGCATGCGTGCTTCGCATCCGGCGGGGCCTTCCCGCGGCGGGGAGTAGCAGCGCCTTATAAAGCAGCGCGTGCCGACGCTAGGCCCGCTGGTCGGGGCCCGGGGCGGACGCACTATTTCGGGCCCTGGGCTCGCCGGGCACCCTTGCCCGCCTTATCGGGCCTTCCGCGCCGGAAGCTGCGCGCTGCCTGCCCGGCCGAAGGGGGCTCTCTCTCCTCTCTCGCGGAGCACTCGAGAGTCGGCAACTCGCGCGCTTGGCTCAAGAACAATGGTTCCGACATGCACGCATCGACAACTCACGGAGGACGGACGCGTAGACGCGTCGACTAGATGCGCTCTTGGTTCTTCTCCGCGGAAGCCCAGGACGGCTCACTCGAACGACGGAGAGCGACAATAACACAATCGTATAATTCACGAGCGACTTTTAATGATTCCACACCTTTTCCACAAGGGCGCAGCCATCTTGAATGTCGCCACTTTTGGTATGGCGTTGAACTATCGTTTTGATCTCTCGACGTCGCTGGAAGATGTTTACGAAAAATGCGTGACTGTCACACATTCCTGTTTTGCCTCACCTATATTTTCTCGCATATATTACGGGTTGAAATGTTTTATTGCTTTTTCGTCCCGCATATGAGATATGGAACTCACGTGACTAAGGTCGAAAGGTAATGAAAAACGCCTATATTGAGCGTGGTTCAGACGGTCGCGTGCTGCCTTCCGAACGACTATAACGACAGCAACGGAAAATTCACCGGGACATCTGTTCGCCGTACACAACGTGACAAACACTGTGTAAGAGGTAATGTCGCGAAACAATCGCGAACCGCGAATTGTCCCGGCGTCTTGTCGTTGCTGTCTTGCTGCGGACGCAACCAACACAAATGTGTCCAATCATACACACTTCTTGCACATAAAATGTGCCCAATCGAGTTTCACGGTCAGTCGACCGAGACTTTCTAGAAGACTGGCCGGGTGCAGTATTCATGGAAAGAGTCGACGGACGTTTGGAGAGTTTCTGAACACCGCATTATCCCCTCTGCTACGCTCTCCGCAACGGCATGCGCGTCACTAGCCATCACTGCATCTCACTGCAGAGTTGCGGGTCTCTAGCAGCTTTTAGAGAGTGTTGCGAGACGGCGGAAACGACCTACGAAAAGTTTCTATTGTCACGTGAACGCTCCGACATAACAACGGCAGAGAAAGGTTGAACTAAGCTGGGCACCTTGAAATAATTACGAACTGAAGCGTGCCCAAAATATTGAGAGCTCTTTTAAAATGTGATATTAATATTTTTTCTTCTGTTTCTACAAAGAAGAGGAAAAAAATTAATGAAAGACGCGACGTGAGCAGGCAAGGTTGGTCCATGATGACACGGGAATGTGAACATCGGATTTCTCAGCTCTTTCAATCAATTTTGCAACTAAACTTCAGGAGATTCCCGTTCAGAACGTTCGGCCACGTGATGAAACCTACACCGAACTTCTGCACTGCGGCTAAAACTAAACCTACAACTATAGCGTTGCAGCGTGCCCTTAGAAACTCTGACCTCTACCAAAGACTGATTATATATATGTCCACATCGCCGTCAACATCTAACGACACGAAAGAAAAACAAACCAGAGGAAGAACGCACGGGACAAAGGAAACCATTTTGTTTCTGTGGCCTCTTGTCACCAGAGACGCTAAATGTCCTCTTTGGCGTACGCTTTCTTGCGCCCAGTGCCGCGCTCATGGCGAGCGGTGCGCTCCCTGATTTGTCGGCGCGCACTTTATATATCGGTCGCTCTTGCGCGTTTGCATCGAAAGTCACGGGCTCTTTAAGGACGGAGGCCTTGCATGCTTTTCGAAAGCAGAGCCGCAGTATGTCGCACGAGAAGAAAACCAAAAAAATCATTTCGTTACATGGAAGGAACGCATTTTGATCGCCACGAGTTCCCGCCACAGTTCTTGTTCTTCCCCTGGCATGCATGCCTCGAACGCGAAGTCATCCCACGCACTGATCTACCCCTGGCCGCCATAGCCGAGTGTGCTACTGCTCAGCGCGTGCTGACGATGAGCTTGCACAACGCTTCATCGACAAGCATATTCACAGCGTCGAGACCGTCGCTATTTTGCAGACGCCAAGTAGGACCTCGCTTTTTGTGCGTGCCCAGTGCACGACGACACTAACTATGGCGTCCAGACGCTGGTGTGGAAAGCATATCGCGGCAGAGAGGAGAAGCGAGCGACAGCATCGTCCCGCCACGTCCGAAAGAGCCGTGCGCGTAGCTCGTGACCAAGCGCAAGAGAAGAGGTGCTGTCCCCCGAGGGGTTCTTACGGCCACGTTGAAGGCGCGCCATTCCCGAGGCCGCGTCCGCGGAGAGCACCCCCGTCCGCATCAGCCACACGCCAGGACCCGGTGGCAGCTGCGCCGGGACTACTGGCGCCATTGTGGACGAGCAGTGCAGCGAGCGTGACATAGCCCTCGCGCGGACACGGCTCAAGTGTCGCCTTCGTTGTCTTCTTTACCTCCTGCTAGCCGTTCGAACGTGGACGGTTCAAACCAGGGTCTGAAACCATGACCATGCCAAGCAAAGCCGTTTCGGATCGAAATGTTTTCGGTAACCGGAACCGGAACGAAAGCGATATTTTAATACGATATTAACCGGAACCGTAATAGAGACTTTTAGCAAACCGTTACCGTGTTCGCACTACTGGAGCCTTTAAGCGTACGCTTTAGGCGCGCGCCACTGATCTCTACGACGACAGTTGCTGGATCGCGTTTGACCAGCTCTGCCTATGGACGGGAATGCGCCCCAACGCCATCTTTTTGGTAGAGTTATATTATCTCTAGCCATCATAGAATATGGCGGACAGCACAATGGCGGCAGGCTGCGCAAAATTGCCGTGGATCTGGTGCGCTGCACCGTGGGTGATATTTCGTGCTTGATTGAAGTTGTTCGACGAAGCAGATTCTTGAAACCCGGCGTGAAAGGTAGCCTCATCTTTGAGGACCCGGCGAAAGTTCTACGAAAGCTCAGCACCGGGGAAAGCAGCGTGGCTGGCATCAAGCTCCGTACCGGCGTCTGCTTTCGATGCACACCTCGTGCGTGCTGTGCTGCTTTTCCCGGTTCTGCGATTTCGTGAAACTTTCACCGGGTCCTCAAAATTCGGGCTACCGCTCACGCCGGGTTTCAGAAATACGTTTCGTCAAAAATTTCAATCGAGCACGAAATATCAACCACGCTATTTTCATGGCAGCGTGCCACCCCAACTGCCACAGCGCTGTCTGCCATGGATGGATGATAGTGCTGCAGCAGCTGTACCTTGGCTAGAAGTAATATAACTGTACCAAAAATATGCAGCCGTGGCCGCATTCCAGGGTTGGGCAGTATCGCGATACAAATGTATCGCGATAGTATTTCAGAAATACATTTCGTATCTGTATTTCTGTATCGCGATACATTTTTTTCACCAGTATCTGTATTCCTGTATCGAAATACATTTTGAATGCTCCGTTGTATCGCGATACAATCAGGGTGAAATGTATTTCGTTACATTTCTCCAGAAATACTCCCCCCCCCCCCACACACACACACACAAACAAAAAATACAAATCCAAACGCATTTTTTTTTTACTTCTGACGGCACTAGGGTAAAGGAGATGCTGGGGCATTGTTACCATGCTGATCAAGGTTCCTTCCGATTCTCCAAACTATTTTTCTATGCGTCCTCCTCTCTCTTTGAGAAGTGTTGCGTAGTCGGGGACTCGAACCAGGTGGCGTGCCAGGAGTGGAGTCAGAGCATCTTGTGCCGCAGGTCCTTAGGTAGGGGTTTCTTGAGTCGTTGTTTGCTGGCATCCAAAGCCCGCTGCTAACCGTCTCTCTTGCCTTAGCGTACACAGTACACCCAGCCGGCAAAGCTGAGTCACAGTCCGTTGCAGCACAAGCCTGGCGGTAGTTGACTTGAAATAGTAGGATGACTCACGCAGTGAAGTTCAACACATATTCGAATGCGTCTGTGGCTGCGCCCGTAATATTGCACGGCTCAAGGGTACGTCATCAGCCGACGGGAAAGTGACCCGCTGCTCTGGTGATCCGAAACCCAGGAAGGTCAGACGTGGCCTCGCTGTGCTGACCCAGACTTCGTACACCTGCGACTCGTCACGAGCGCGCTGTTTCTCGGAGAGCTCGCGCCTGTGCCAGCAATATCAGGTCGCAATCCAGGAGGTCTCTATTTGCAGTATGCAAGACAAACCTTGATGACTGCAATCCAAGCGTCGGTGGCGGAGGGTCGGCAGGAAGGACCTTCACAACAGGGATGCCACAGTATCGTTTTTTCAACCGTAACAGAAGATAATACATGTGTTCCTGGATGCTTCAGGTGGTCCACTATTCTCGAAAATTCCAAATGACACTGCCTGCACGATCTTCAACGAGGTAACCTACAACGAAAGTGCGTATTGTCCTTCCATATAGCAGCGTGGTAAAGTTTCATGTTCATAGCCGCAGCTACAGATAAAGAATACCAGTTCATTCCACCGTGACGTCATGCGATAAATGCTGACAGGGGCGTCCTTATTGGGCAGAGGCGTGGTGACGTTGTGATGGGATTTAGGGTGACATAAAATTTATTTAGAGGTCGATGTCTTTTCGCATCCCTCGTCAGACAGACAGGATGTCAGGAAAGAGACCCCGGTCAGTCCTTGATGGAACGTTTTTTTGAGCCCATTGAAGACTGCTCGTCGTCCGAAATCACCACCCTCAAGGCAAAGTGCCAAACCTACGGGAAAGTAATTTCAGGATCAAAAACTTCCACTTCAAACTTCAAGCTTCATCTCATTCGGCGTCTCAAACAAATTTGAAAAATGTATTGCAGTATCAGTATTTCTGTATTTGTATTTCTGCCCTCCTTAAAATGTATTCCTGTATTTGTATTTCCAAATACTTTTTGCCTCTTTTTGAAATGTATTTCCGATACGTATCGCGATACACTTTTACAGATATATCTCAGTATCAGTATTTTAGGCTACTATTTTAATGTATCCCAGTATTTGTATTTCCAAATACATTTTAAAGTATTTCTGCCCAACCCTGCCGCATTCGCGGAGCGGGCAATGCGATCCAGCAATTGTCATTGAGATCAGCGGCGCGCACGCAGCGGTGGGAAGACGGGTTGGGGTCACACTCTATAAAGGGGTGAAGATTCAGTAATGTGCACTACCGGCATACGCCAATGAGCAGACCAAAGAAAGCTGTTTGGTTCGGGAGTCGCTTTCGCGGCATGAGGTTCACAGATTGGGATTAGGTTAGGTCATAGATGCTTTGCTGCAGCTGTGCATGGGCGCCGCCATAACCGACCTTCAGTTTGTGTTTCCTCTTATTCCTTTCGCTTCACTTCATCATTGCCACAGCAGGAACGGTAGGTGCCATATTAGGTGCTACTGTGCCTCCTCTTTAGCACAGGCCTTTGTGGAGGCTCGTCAACGCCCGCTTCAGTGCCCCGGGCATCTCGGTTAAGACAAGAGAAGGTCAGCAATGGCGGCTCACTTTGGCGCGTGTTTAAAGCGTCTATAGGTATTTTTTCCGGTTTTAACCGAAAACCGCCAATAAACAGCCGTCAATGTCGAAAAAAATTCGGTTAAAAAAATACTGGTTTCTAAAAAATTTCATACAAGCCGGCAGTTTTTTTAATCAAAATGTCATGTAAACGTTTGTCAAACTTTTTTTTTTACGGTTGTTTTGGGTTGATTGTCAGCATAGGTCCCCTATGCTGACATCTCTGATGACCTGCAGTTGACGGATGATTCGTTCTGGTTTCGGGTGCAGATAGTTAATCCTTGCGGCGAGTGGAGCTGCCAGAGGGATTTTCCTTCCTTCCTTCATTCAATCATTCTATTTGTTTACCCATAAAGGGCAACTCCGCTCAATTCGAAAAATTTAGGCTTACATGTGATTCCATTTCACAAAGTACTACTCAACAGCTCTACGTCTTCGGATTCGCGAAATGTTGAATATTATTTGTGTAATCTTAATTTAAACATCAGCCGATACCGAAACCGAAACTTCGGTTGCGTCAGGCAACATTGGTCCCGTGTCCTCAGAGTCATGGCCACGTCACGTCGAACCACGTGGTCTTGTGACGTTCGCAGGCGCGAGGTACAGGACACGCGACGCGGGCAGGTCGCTTCGCATGGCGTGGACGGTGATGGCCCGGGGGAGAGGGGGAAGGGGAGAACACGAAAGAGGAGAGGGGGGAGCGGAGAAACCGGACTTGCGATAAACGCGCAGGGCAGCGCAAACTAGCGCATCCGCGTTACGGTGATCACGTGGACGCCGTAGAGCCAACACCGGGAGGAGAAACTCATGACGTCATCGTTCAATTTCGCTCCGAGAAGTAAAAACAACCAAAACGTGAGAATGACGTAGTCATGCCTTTGGCGTAGTGGTTCAACGTTGGCCGCTCCAACCCCGTCGCATTGACTGCGCTGACGATTGCGCCTCACGTCGCACGCTAGAGTTGGCAGATTTCGGCGACTTGGCTCGTTTGAAAGTTTGCTGGCCAGTTTATTAAATATATAGACGGAATTAGATCGTAATATTTGACATGGGGTCTTCCTATATGATACTGAAGAGGGCTGCATAGTTTTCTAAATATCAAAAATGGAAAGCGGAGTTGCCCTTTAAAGAAGCACTGACACCCCAAAAGGTCGTACTTGTATTTGTTGTCCAAAACGATGCAACTTGTAATCATAGACACGCAAAAAAATACCAAAACGCAAAAACAAAAAAATTCACAAGCGCGCGTTATTTTATTTTTGGCGTTTTCCTCTCCCACTCCTCACCTCCTCGCTTCTTTTTATTTGTGACGGAATCGATTATGAAATTTAAAAGGCTTTGTAAGCGACATTTCTATACTATTTACGAACGGTAGTAGTAAAACATGCCTCTTAACGCAACTGCGAAGGCACTACGGCATTTTTTTGAAAAACCGAAAATCGGAGTCCGGAGTGATGTCGCTCCCTGGCTTTTTAAAAAGGCTCGTTCACAAATTTACAGCCGAGTACGACCGAGAGAGACGAGACCGGTTTTTAAGCCTCTAGCGACGTCTTAGGACCGGATGCGCTGCAGCGGAGCTGGTCACTAAAACGTCGCAAGAGGATTAAATGCCGGTCTCGTCTTTCTCGGTCCTACTCGGTTGCAGATATGTGAACGTGCCTTTATCCTCCCTCGGAAAACCTGGCGGCGCTCCGTGCATGCAGCAGCTGGGGATGATCTGGGAATCGGACGCAGTTCTCGCGGTAGGGCGAAAGGAATCGTCAAACGGTCAAGGAAAACAACTGGGTTTTTGGTGTCTGCTGTACCGCAGTTTCGGTTGTGACTCCGCCTGAAGGCCAAACGTCTCACGCAGAACCGGCGCGACGTGGCTCCTCGCGTCGCTCACAAATGTACGCTGCTACGTGTTCTCTTCGACCTCACACCGAAGCCTGCCTAAGAGGGCACCTGCAATCATAATTAAGCGTCTACCTTTTTGCGGTTTCCACGTCTCTTGGGGTTCAGGCAAGCCAGCGGGCACGGAGAGAGTCACTAAATATCAGTGCGTCATATTTTAACCGGACGACGCGGAAACCTCCTCCACCGACGAGGGCGACCCGCGGTACCGAAAGCGCGCGTAATGTGACGTCTTAGGTCCTGGGCTTACTACTGGTCAGAGCCGCTAAAAGCTTCTTTTTAGTCGAAATACAAAATATAAGTGGCGCGAACCGTTTCAATTATTTATAAAAGTAGTTTTGGTTCAGTATTTGAGATCAGAAAAGAAACAAATGCAGTTTATAAAGTACGGAAACAAGAAATGATCCGTCGACATACCCGCCACCAATCGGTGGAAAAGGCGGCGCCTACTCAGAAAGGAGTAGTGGGATCAGGCGCCGACACGGAATAGGTCCCGGATGTACGCGGCGGCGCTGCGGCCGTAGGGACCGAAGGACCTGGCCGGCTCTGAGCGTTCCCAAGGCCTTCGGTGAGCAGCTTTGTCTTGCGGTTTGGCCGTTTCGCGGTATGGCAGCGCGAAGTGGCTCCCATTCTGAACTGATCTTTACCGCGTTGTTTGCTGCTGTCGTTTTGCTGGCCAATAAAGTGCTCCGTGCCGAATGGACCTTTTCGAAGCGTTCTGCGCACCGCGCGAGCGGCGTCCGATGCCGAAGCGGCGGAGACGGAAATTGGCGTCAAAATTGAGGAAATTCGGAAGGAGGCTGTGGATCAGCGAGTAGAAAACGTAATTGCAGCATACATATAATTGTGTTACGCAAAAAAAGAAAGCGGACGGAAAGAATAACACGACGTTTAAGTGGACGCCATGGATGCCCCACTTGGACGGCGCGTTGGGCACGCCCCGCTGCTCAGAGAACGAAGAAACTGGTAGCGTAGCTCCCATTATCGATTGGTAGCGCAGGTAGGTCCTTCCTCGATTTTAGTTCGTGCAGCCACCGCCTGGTGCCGTCGGTATGTGAAAAGGTCCAT
>JAZHYW010056236.1:0-24936 GCA_037355805.1 Ixodes ricinus
GTCTCCTCCCTCGGAGTGACTACGGTGTTCAGTGACTTTATGGTGGCCATAAGAAACTACATAACGGGACGCGCGAGCACCGAAGCCGTGCGGGTGTTAAAGGATGGCAACCCCAGAGCAGTGACAGTTGAGTGGTTCCCAGCGCACAAGGCAGGGAACGCGATGGTGGACACGCTGGCCCGCGCGATGACTGATCGGGCCAACCGCCAGGCCTCGCGTTACGACCCCCGCGAATACGGCGAGATAATTAGAAACCAGAGATTAGGAAGACGCAGACTGCCGCCACCGCACCCTAACCTAACCAGGAGAGACGCAGTGACGTTTAGAGACTGCAGACGGGAGGTTCAGAGAACACGTGCTTCCCGAACTATACCAGGACGACCAGTGTGTGCTCTGTAAAAGTGCTCGTGCGACACTCGCGCACATTATATGGGACTGTACTAAGAGACCGGAGGCGGCCAGCCGAGAGGTAGGTCTCCCGCCCGAACTACGAAAAGCCATCCGGTGTGAGAACTACGACACCCAACTCCAGGCCGTCCAACAGGCCACGGCGCTCCTTGAGAGGCAACGCCCTCGAAGCCGTCGTTGGCGGCGTGAGGCCGCGTCCTAGGTCCCTTGGGGCCGAAGCTGCAGGCACCAAATAAATTTATTCTCTGTCTGGTCTAAACATATATTTCAGCATCGTCATTCACTGAGCTGACTCCGCAAGTTGCGGTGATTGGCTCTCCGAGTGTTGCGCGGTATAGCAAACGCACTGGCTTTTTTAGAGTGATATGGCCAAAAAGCAGGTTTAGAAATTTTCATATGCCAATGGGCGTTGTTACAGCTCTTGTGGGGATGCCCACTTCACCCATTGGAAATTGATGGTCGGCTCGGGAGAGGTCAATTCTTTTAAATGTGGTAGTTCCTCGAAAATTTACGGTGAAGTCTTCGCCGTTTGTGAGCGGATACTGGTTTAGAACGATGTTTTTGTTCAGAGTGCGACAATCTACGCATGGTTGCCAGACGCCGTTCGTTTTGGAGACCATGTGACACAGCGACGCCCCAATGCTGGAGCATGGTGGTACTCTAACCAGCTCTTGCATGTTGTAATAAGTTCCATCATGTCCAACAGGCCTCCTGTCGGGAAAACGAGTGGTGCTTAAAATGTGCTTGGCATTTGTTTAGAAGCGGAAGCGAACACCGTCGGTGGCGCCTTGTACAAAGAATTTTGTCGTTGATTCTTGTAGGCGTCGTCTCTTGACATCGAATAGTCGACTAGCAGCGAACATAGGCGTGCGCAGAGAGGAGTTCAAGTGTGCTGTGGCCCACCCCAATGACTGTAGAGTAAATTAAGTAACTTGAGTTGAGCCCCTCTGGAGTCATTAGAAGGGGCCAGAGCATGCTCGTTCTCCTTCTACTGAAGCTCGTGACAGAAGCTCGTGACATCGCAAGACTGACCAGATTAGAGAGTTTTAATAGGTGCCCCAACGTTTGGGCTCCCCTAAGAAATTGAGGTCCCAAACGCAACAAGGTTGGCGTCGACGGCTTATGGAATAGTGGTTTCGCAACGCAGCGCAGCGCGCTTATGTTTCCCGCTTGCAGTGCCAGTGCGGATAACGAGCGTAATAATCAAAGAAGATAAATATTTAAAAAAAACGTAAAACATGTGCGCTTAGCAAGTACATTTTGTTCACAAATAATAGTTAAGGTAAACTTCAATTAAGGCGGCTAAAACTAGAGACAATCTAAAATCAGTATAAATGTTGTTGACTGTATTCAGCCGAAACAATCCAATCCGTAGCGCTCTAATTTTGCGCTCGTTCTCGGACTTTTTGGGCGTTCGTGTGCGCTTTGACCGCCTGTCGCCGAAAATTTTGGGCCTTCATCTATTCCGAAACTGAGACGAACGCGAGCGAGCATACTCTGCGAGCAGCTGCTCCATTTAAATCTAAGCTGGAGCGACTTTGAAACCTTGAAATACTTGTTTCCAAGCTGCAGGTATCGTGCCACGAACGAAATCCACTCGGAGCCACGGAGTAGCAATACGTTGCCATGCCAACGGTTACCGCGTCTCTTTAGGCTTAGGAAACGGCCAGAATCAATGACGATCTTTAAAATGGGGCGAGCCCACCGCTCATTCTTTGTGACTTGAACGAGATAATCAAAGCGAAAGCCGGGTGCACCATTTATGGACAATGAATTAGCTAATACTGCAGCGACCATGACGAATTTGCTCCGAAGCGAGCGGAAGGGCGCCGCCACGTTTGCCGACGAACCCGGCAATGGGCTCGGGCATGGTTCCAGAGAGCGCCACCGTCGGTTGATCATCAGCGCCACCGTGGCCAAATGAGGCAACACTGGGACGGCTGAAATCGGCAGCGCCGCCGGCGTACCCTTGCCAGATTACGTTATTACCAACTCCGAGCGCTGTGTTGTCACGCGTTACGATACCGATTGTTTTAAGAATCTATCAAACGTATTAAATATATAAATGTGCATGCGTGTGTGGTTGTGTCGTTCTAGCATGAGGGAGTTTTAGTAAATGCCTTCCTCGACAGGCAGAGACAACCCAAAATGGGAGCTAGCAGAACAAAATTGAACGTCCTGAAATTACGGCCAGATGTAAGTGAAAGCAAATAGACAAGGGCAGTTTCTTTTCCTTTTTAACGTTGTTTGCCCGCGCCTCAAGATAACAAAAGCGAAGACTTCGTCGAGCTTCCCTTTTTTACAAAAGCGCACTGCAAAACCGGAACTATTAGCACCCCCCTCCCTCTCGCCCTTACCCACCCTTTTTTCCCAGTGAACTCTTCCCGCATAAATAAATGACATCATTTTGGTGATCAGCTTGTTTTCAGTCCCCTCGTCGCCGTGTTGAAGACGATTTTGGTGTCCGAGGAATGTGTTTTTCGTACAAGCTGGCTGTTTGGACGGTGTCGTACGCAGTTGTTCGGCACAAGCTGGTGCTCGTTCTCGTTGATTGAATATGCTGTTTACTCTTACATAGAACAGAAATAAACGCCGCATGGATAACCTTTTGTCATGAAGTAAGTACTTTTTCTTCTTAATATTTTGTGGGTAGAATTTTCGCAGCGGGGACAAAGAACCGTATAGACACGGGTGAAATAGAGCAACCATCTTGGGCAGCTACGCGATCATTCTAAAGGCGCAAACAACTGTTCGTATCTGCAATCGGCGAATCGGAGAAAACGCTCACCTCGGTTTTCGGTAACTACGATCGAACGTCCACAAAACGTCTTCCGATCAAGATGTGTCCGCGGAGCAGAGAGCAAGGAGAGTGTCAATGGACTGATCTGATTTTAGAGTCATCGCATCAAATCCAAAGACAACGCCGGGCTTCGAGCGCATTAATTCCAAATATCGAGTCAAATAGCGCATTTAGAACTCCATCTCAAGTCAAGCAATGTGAACGAAATGCTTTTTGTCAGTTTCGATTTCATCGATTTATTTTACACAAAATGAAAGTTTTCAGAGATTTGTATAAAAGGATTTAGCATATTGCTAACTCCCTGCAAGGTAAATATTTTTTTTAAATAGTTTTAATATTATTTTTGTGACCTCTCAGTTTTTCCATTTCGCTCGATTTGTCAAGTCTCAAAGGCCACAGACGGGAGTATAAGGGCGATTCAAATATTGAATGGACTTTCTGGAGACTAGGCGTAAAATATTAGATTATTCATATAGTACGAAATTACTAAAGCCACTGAATAATTTTCCAGAGTCCCGAAACTTCCAAGCTCCGCACCGTGGCGCTCAAAATAATCCATATCCAGGCCGCCATTTTAGATTCTGGCATAGTACACTGTACGGTAACTGTACACATACCGCGTTGTTGGCGTTGTCGACAGGTCTTTCAGGTAAGTGAGCGGCGCTGTGGATCTTAAATCATTTACAACATCATTTACGTTGAAGTCTAGCACGAGCACTTCAGGCACGGCGTTACGTGACCTTGATGACACGACCTTGAGCGTGGTTGGGCCTATAGAGCTACCGCTTTAAAGATTGTTGCAGATTTCGTTCATTTGATGAACGCGATGAAATGAGATAGATTTAAAGGAGCATTCTGAGTGAAAACAATTAGGAAAGAAAATGGTACGACATCTAGGACAACGTCAAGGACAACGTCAAGAACGACGTCTAGAACCACCTCTAGGACGACCTCCAGGACGACGTCCTAGAGGACGATGTCAAAGACGACTTCTGGGATGACCTTTAGGAAGGCGTCTTAGACGACGTTGAGAACGACGTAAAGAACAACCTCAAGGACGACGTCTAGGACCACCTCGAGGACGACGTCAAAGATGACGTCTAGTACTTCCTCAACGACGATCTCAAGGACGACCTTGAGGACGACGTCGAGGACGATGCGAAGAACGTCAGGTCACGTTAGCTTCAGCTACCGGAGCTTACGAGCATACGCACAAGGTCGATGATTGCCTTAGCGATACTCTTTTGGTTTGTGCCGCTGGATTGTCTTTATCGGATCTATGCGTCGGCTGCAATCGGACTGCAAGGAAACATGAAATGATTTTTGGGCTGGGATGAATTGGGATTTTACTAATCGCACACCGTTTAGTGCGCCAAAATAAAACTATTACACAAGCGTGGAAAGCCTAAAGCCTGCTTCGCGGTAAGAAAATTTGAAAATATAGCGGACTGTTTCGTAGCGTCCTTTCCTTCGAAAGTTCTCCGCCTTTTCACCGTGATACATCCGTGGTACCCAAAGCAGCGTCAGCCTGCCCCAGCTCACATGGACACGAGCACTGCGTAGCTTGGATGTATGCGCTCGTCAACGATCAGTTCGTCGCACGAAAATTTGAATTCGCATTCGTGGCCGATGAGTGCCATGATGGCACTTACTCGCGAAATGACAAGTTCCGGTGTACTTGAAGGGCAACTCCGGTCGCTACTTTCGATTTTGGGATTATGACTGTTTTGGTGCAGTCAGCGTCCCTGAATTGCAAGGTGTAATTTTTTTGTCGTTATTGTGCGTAGTTTTAAAGATATCTACTCCTCAAAGTTTTGTTTGGGGCAGTGCGGCCAACAAAACCGAAACTAACCGCTCGAGGCCCCGGCAACACTGGAAATCAGCCGCTATGTGAACGTGACGCCAGGATCGTTCTCGTTCAAAACGAGTACGCAGGCCGAGCGGCACCTACCTCTGTTGCGCTAGCCGTCTAAAGATAGGAGGTAAGCTGATTTTGTTTTAATTCTGTATGGGTGGTAGTTATTCAGCATATGTAGCAAGCGTTAGTGCGTATACCCAAAAGCTAGCGACTGGAGAACCACGTGACCTCTTACGGTGCCGTACTCGGCGGCCGCCGGCATGCGTGCACTATGCCGCACTCGTCGCTTGTATACCCAAAAGCTAGCGACTGGAAAACAGAGATGAACTCGTTCGGTGCTGTACTCTCGGCGGCTGTCGCCTTGTGTGCGGTCTTCCGTTCTCGTCCCGCTAGGCCTAAATTGTCATCAGGGCTCCGTGGATGAAGCGGCATTGATCTACGCCGCGCTGCCAGTGACGTACAGTACTGGGGACCCTCTCGCTTTCGCGCTGCGGGTCAGTCCCAGACAAGAAGCTTTGAGGCTCTCTGGCTCGGGCCGCGGGCCCGGAACACACGGGTGCTGGGCTGTACAATTCTGTTTTTTCGTTATTTGTTTCTTCTGGGAGCGTAAAAGCCGAAGTTTAAAGTCCACTCGTCGAACAGCGTTCCCTACACCTTCTCCAATTTCCGGTCCGTTGAATACTTGTGAAAAAGCACCTCCGTGTTGCGGAGCGGGTTCTTTGAGCAGCCCACAGGGCTACAGGTTGCACTCGGCATCTTTCGAGCAACAGCTGGGCAGTCTTGGGCGCACCGAGTTGCTCGCTTAAACGAGTCTTGGACTCCTCACAAGCAAATAAACAAAAGGCTATACCGAAGCTACACGGGCTACAGATAAAAGCAACGGCTAAACACGCCAATCACAAGCCGAAGTAGCGGTGGTAGCGGCTCAAAGAAGCGCACTCCGCGCAGCGCCGGGACCGGAGGAAAAAAGAGAACGATACTGACGTCATGGTCTAATGTTGCTTTAGCGATCGACAACCCGCTGGCCACCCGCTAAGGAGCAGCGGCTCGCGGCGAGTCGCATTTTTATTATCGCATTAGTTGAGAATGCGACGTCCCACGGACGTAATATTTTGGCTGGGGTCATATCTTGTGTCACTACAGCGATGCCAGTAATTTATTTCCTTTTGAGTTTGGGCCATGGTTGCCCTCTAAGCTTTTTATTACTGTATTCTTAAGGCAACGCCCATATCATTTTTTGGGTAGTTGCCGAGAATAGGTATCAGAAATTTGTAATGAATTGCCTAACGGCCGGGAGTTGCGATGCCTCCTAAATTCTATAGAACTTTTCTTAACACATTTTGTGTTTCAGGGCTAATTTATAAGCCTAGAGTGTCAGGAAATGTTGTAAATAAAATTTGATGCGTTGTCTTTACTGAACACCGCGTCCCCGGCAGGATTCAAACTGCAGGCCTCTCGCTCAGTAGTCCGACGCCCTGTCGCCTCTTCGGTTAGTAGAGTTTTAGTTGGTAGATATTGCCGCCTGCAGGGCCTAGCAAAGCAACGCTCGGTCACGGACTTCTAGAAGATTCGCGTTCGTTCTCGCACCAGACGTAACGTTCCTCTGCTTTCTTGTTCTCGAAAGTGCCAGTTCATCCTCGCCCCGAGCGCGCGACGCTCGAACATTCTTTGCCGAACTTTCGAAATATTGACGCACTGTAGATAAGCAGCTACCCGCGACCTTGTCGAGTCAGTCTCGCTCTCGCTCTCTGTTACGCCGCAGAATCGCCACCCGCTTCTCTGCTGCCTCGCCGCTCTTTCTTTACTTATTTTGTTTGGCACAAGTTCGCCTATTAAACTTTTATCTTTCAGTTCGCTGTTCGCCTTCTTGTCACCTTCGTTCGTGACAATATTGACCCGTGTTGCGTAAAATATCAAAACTCAGCTCAAAACAGACGAGCTCAAACACGCTGCAAATTCTGTGCTTTCGACTATGTCTATAGGATAAAGATATACATCTAAACTTGTTTTTCGTCTTCCTAATTATTGCGCATAAACATAGTTTATTTTTCCCTTTTAACGCTGAATATGTTTATGGGATGGATATCACGCGAAAAGCGTTCTGATAGAGTGTGACAAGAGGACATTACGCGCGGGCCAGGCGACACAAAGCATGCATATACGCAAAGCAGGCAATGGCAAGCAAACAAAATATATCGAAGCATACTTAGACATAATTAATCATACTTAATCATAATTAGCGAGGATTTACTGAAGCTGCGCAGCTGAAATTGTACCCCGGACCATGCGATCCGCGGCGTGCTATGGAGGACGTCAACGAGGCGACACGAAGCATATGAACTGGGTACGACTCAAGGAACCCTAGTTTTGTTTAACCCGAGACTGGGGTATTTCGGAAGGACGAGAAGAAAAGAGGCTACAAGGAGGCGACGTCTCAATTGAGACATCGCCTCCTTGATTTCTTCTCGTCCCTTTTCCGAAGTACCAGTCTCAGGTTAAATAAAACTATGGTTAACTTCCACCAGCTCGCCTGCACCCTTACGAATTTTTGTGACTCGAGGCCTGCGGTAGCAGGCGATCGTAGGCGTGTGCAGCTGCTTGTTAAATTACGAACCGTGGCTTACCATATGATTTTAGAATCCTACGGGTTCTGAATTAGTTTAAACTTGTCTTGATCGTTCTCAAAAGCCCACAACACTCCGTGACCAAGCGTAAGACAGAGGATTTTTAGGGAATGGATTGGCGTGACCTTTTTGGTAAACGCCACACACGCCCGCCTTCGGTGAGACGGCAACACTGACCCCGTAACAAAGCAAAAAAAAAATCATAAATAAATAGAACAAGCAGAAGAGAAAGCCAAATGAGAAAGCCAACACAGAAAAGTGAAGGGGTCCACATTTTCGTTTTCTAAGGGGGACGTGTATGGCATTTCCTCAAGGTAATGCCAACGCAATCCCTACCTATCTCCCTATAGGTCTTCCTTTTTCGTTCGCGCATGATTATTTCTTTTTTGGTTCGAAACGTTCTTGACTATCTTAAAAACAAACATTTCTCATAGATAGTACATACATTTGATCTCGCGGATACTCTAACACCTTCACTTTAGTGAGATGCAGTTTTAGGGTCACCGATATAGATGGCGGCAGCATGCCAGTGTGTTCTCTCGTCGTGAGAGATTAGAAAAAACTCGGTTGTAAGCAAACTTAAGTGTGCGAACGTGCCTGTAGAGAGAGGTGATGAGGTGCTCGAACCGTGGTGTATGTCATCCTCTCTGTAGCTCCAAGACGTCACGTTTCCGGGACATAGCAGTGTTCCCTGCAATGTAGGAACCCGAATGCCAAGGCCTTCGGATCTAACGAGCACGTTTCTTTGTTTTTTCTCAACCATATCCGACTGGTACTATAGACCAACGTATGTTTACAAACAAATAGGAGTGCCTCTAGCGGACGCCACCGGCGCCGCGTATGCGCGATGGAGTGTAGGCAAGAGGATAGCCCATAAACAAACCGTTGGAATGCAATGTTGTCGGCGTCAGTGTGAGTTCCCGTGCTTTATGTCACGTTGAAATTGTTCATTCTACGTCTTCCAGTCAACGTCTTACTACTTTAGCGGCCTCAGCGAAATTAACGAGGCTCGTTACACCGTAATACTACGCGCAAATAATGTGACATGCGGCAATTGATTTCGCGTGTACCCCGCAGAATAGACGCTAGAGTCTTATTCGTATGATGAGATTCAGCTCGCTATTTTCAGTCATGACATCGCTCGGGCTGCAAAAGCGTTTACCGTAGCTGAGATGGTCGACGTCGATACTGAAAATCGCAAGCAGCATCGGACCAAGTGGATCAGGCATAACAAGTCGGTGATGGCCACTGGTAACAATTGTCAACATCTCCTTGTATCTACTGTTTACACCGAGCCGAGTTCCCCAACCAAACCTTAAACTTAAAATTTTGTTAAGGACTGCACTTACTTCTTATCGCAATTACCTGGTCAATGTTTGGTCTATGGGCCGCTGCCGTTTAAACGTAGAACGAGAAGACGACAACAAGCAGAAACGTTTGAAAGAGCAGACGACAGTTCGAACGAATAGGCGACCGTTTGAACTTGAAGATGCACTGAGCGTAGTCTGCAGGTGGTTTGTTTAACTTGGCGGTTTTCCCCGTTCACGTTTGAAGAAAGGAATAAATCTGACGACCACAACTATACGTGATTTTAACCTAAAGTGCTTACCGCACAAGCAATCGTGGTTCGACAGCGTCTGGTTTTCCTTTTTCACGCACGTATCAACGTTCTCGGACGAACAGAGCAGGCCGAGAACACGTGAAATCTGACCTTCAAACCTTTCCACACTCTTTTAGTACAACCCCAGTAACGGCGTCTTGAGGAGAAGGCAAGGTTTTTGTCTGGTTTCTTCCAAAACAACACAAGAATGCACTTTCCGCATGTTGACTTCCGCATACAGCTCTAAACCGGAAGATACGCCCGACGCGCCACCACCGCGCCAAGAAGTCCTACCTCAGCCGATGCTACAATTCGATTGGGCCAGTAAAGTGTCGCCAAAAGTGCAGCGTCACGGCGGCTGTTGTCTTTGTGGGTTGTCTGTCAGCGGCTAAACCAATCCCGCACCGAAAGAAGCGCAAGATGGCGGCGCATTCACAGTACGTGATTGTTTGGTTGGTGATAGCATATGTAAGAAAGAGAATGGGCGCTGTGGCGATGCACATCTAGGTGCTGCTTATTGATTGGCTCAATAGGGTCGTTGCGTCGGCTGCGGTCGGTTTGGTAGTTGCAAGCATTACAGAAAAAATAGTTGCCGAAGCTTGGACAGGAAGAATGTGAAACTGATGCAGTTTGAATAAAATAGCGTGCTTTTTTACATACTGCTCTCTCCGTTACGTAACAATTATTTAAAGCTTCACCAAGGTGAGATTTTTAATGTCGATATTTTGAAAATCACAGCGGAAACAATTTTTATGAATTCGCACGCAAATTTAAATATATACAGACAATCAACATCTCGGAAATTTGTGAAAAAACAACAACAACAACAACATTGTTATGAATGCTCCGTGAGAACAAAAACTTGTAAATATTTGTTCTCAGAAGAGTTTCCTGTTTTTACTAAACAGTCTTTGATCTGCTTTAATTTGTTTTTATTTGTACAAACAACCACCTTTTAATCACTAGAAACTAAAGAAAACAATTGAGCTCTTTCTAGAGTTGTCTTGACTGATTACCCTAGTTTGAAAAGTTGTCTTTTGACTGGTTATTTCTGGTCGCTTTAATGGGTTTCTTCATTAGGGCCACCCTAATTGGCGCCAGGCGAACTGCATATAAGTTTATCGTAGATTTGGTATTTTACTTGGCATAGCTTTGTGTATTCTTGTTCACATGTGGTTATGTTCTTCTTGATACCACTGTTATCTTCACTTGATCTGGCCTTCAAGGTGTCGTTGTTTGCATTCAAGTTGTTGCCATCAAAGTGTTTCTGATAGCCGTCTTTGATCCATAGTTCACATTCTGGAAAGACGAAATAGGAATATTCTAAGCTTTTTTGTTGACTTCTTTTCCCATCACTATTAATTTTTATGCGACAAAGTATAGCGGATTAACCTTTGAAAAAATCGTAAGGGTGCAGGCGAGCTGGTGAATATTAACCACGTTGAATTAACCTGATACTGGGGTAGAGAAGAAACATCAAAACGTAGAAGGGACGTCGTCCTGTCTATTTTCTTTCCCTTCTACGTTTTGATTTTTCTTCTCTACTCCCAGTCTCGGATTAACAGTTTTGTGAATTTTTTTAAAATATTGTTAACATCAAGCAAAACCCTTTCATCAAAGGCTACTCCCTACCTACACAACCAGCAGCAAAAAATTAAAAGTTTATAAGAAACATGTAGCTTATATGACGGAAATAATCCCCGGAGAAGGGGAACAAGAGGGACAAAAGGACAAACAAATTGAAGATTTGTGTTCGCCCTTTGACCCTCTTGTTGCCCTTCTCCGGGGATTATTTTCGTTATTCTTGTCCAGCTCGCTTAGTACCCTTCTATTTAACTGCATTATAATCATAGCTTATATGATAACGTTTTTCATCTGCTCCTGTAAATGTTTGCAAGGAAACGAACATGTGAGGCGGTAAGGTGTCAGCTTATACCATCCTAAAAGTGATGCTTTATATCCGCGTTAGAATATTAGAAACACTACAATATAAACTTACGCACGCAATATCACTTGAGAGTCATATGAAATAATAACGAATCAACAGCAAGTTGCAACATGGGAGCAATAAATTCATCACAGTATCTTCAATCTGTAGCAGCGCTGAAGTTAGCATTGCTAGGTATTTCAATTATTGGGTCTTTTCTAAATGTGAACCTGATTGCAAATAAGAAAAAAAAGTATCTCAAGTCACAGAGTAGTCAACCTTTTTGGCCGGTTAAAAAAAGTCTTCCCGCGAAATATATAGATCCTGTATAGTACCTAATCTTTCCAATGTTTCTCAGGAACAAAATTTTTATTTTTATAAAGGGAAGTTAGTGTTTGATTTGTAAAAGAGTTGGACATTCCTAAAAGTTGCTGTAATAAATATCTGATTGTATTTTATTCTAACACTACGATGGTTATATTAAACTTATTAATTATCCTAAATACTTTAACAACAGCTTGGAAAGCGTGCCATAATTGGACCACTGAGTTTCACCTTCGTGATGCAGAGGAGAGTTTGTGGATAATTAGTATTTTGCACGTATGTGCTATTCAAATCAACTAAAGTCTAAATTCGTAACGTAATAACGCCTGAGACACACTTTGATAGTTTTTGATAGTAATTGAGTTTGGACGTTTTGTTTTTATTGCCTAGCCATATCGAAACTAATCTGAAGCCAGTTGCATCGGAAGATGAGGAACAGAATGACACAGCACATAAAATGACAGACCCCCCACCCCCAGCTAGTTTTGAATAATTAATTAATTAATTAATTAATTCATTCATTCATTCAATTTTCAATAGAAAGTACTCACACCAATCTGTTCGAAATCCTTACCTCTGCATTATTACCACCTTTGCCGCGCTGCATTTTACATAATGTATTAAAACATTATATATAATATCTGACTACTATGGACACCTCTGTTCCCGTAAAAAATCGTCCATAATGTGAGTTGTCCATAATAACGAGACACAAATGCATGTATTTTCCCAGTTTGTCCCCCAATGTGGTGTCCATATAGCGGGGTATCCTTAATAATGGGTTCCATATTAACGGTATATGACTGTACAACTTTTCGGTCCCAGTACAGATCGGAGAGAAAGGGCGGTCTCTGTTCTGTTTTCTCTTTCATTTCGGTTTGATACTGTCGCTATGCCTATCCCCGGAGCACTTTTTCTCGTCGGCGCAATTAGACAAAAATGAGACGCCATGACGATCCTCTTTCGTCCACTTAAACGTCCGAGTGCAGTCGACGCACCGGTCCGATAGAGCCCACTCAAGCATGGCCGAAAGTGAACCGTCATGGTGCTCATTTTCTTTGCGCGTTTGCTACCACCTACTCCCAATAACGTCACAGTGAAGAAGCCTTGCTTGAGCTTTAACGTGATAGTTTTAAGGACCTCGTGAAGTAGAAAAGCCGGCCTCGGTGGCGTGGCAGAAACGCCGACGTCGGTGGCGTCCGCTGATATCCAGGATTGGTCGATAGGGTCATGATGTCACAGCCACATGACATCGAGCGGGAATTTTAGAAATCCCACAATGGTCACGCGGACGTGACGTCAAGTTTGGAATGAAAGTGATTAAGAAACATCAGACCTAATGCGAATGAAATATTGTGGCATGTCTCAAACGATATCACTTTATGAAGTTATTCATTTGTCTTAAAAAACATTTAAACATTTAAAGATATTTTAGCCGCGATTGGAACCCGTTCGGTTGCGAGCCAGGCTAGGCACGCTTGCACGGCGAATGAAAAGGCGATGCGAACGGGGCCCGATAGCGCTTCCCGTGCCACTCTTAACGGCGAGGCTTAAGCGTCATCTAAATTTTATTTTATAGTGATTGGTTCAGCCAGTGGCAGCACACCTATCCCTATAGCCAAGGCTCCATCGGGCCGTAGCGACGGCGGCGGTAGGACCTACAGAGGAATATTTCAATGATTTCACCGAAGAAAGAAATATATTTATTTTCCCGTATTAATCGGCGCGTGTGCTGCAATGTGCAACAACAAAACTAGTCTAAACGAAAATTCCGAGGAAACCTAAGCAGTTTTTATGAGTTGTGAATGCGAAAGCATGAATGTCGTTCTTCCGCTCCCTTAGTTTGTCTGGGGTGTACTGGCGTGGACGGCCACGTTTGGCTACCAGTCGAGGTTGCGGCCGCCGATGTATCGATGCCTCAGGCGCCGCCATGTTCCTCCGCGCCGAGAGGAAGCAGAAGCGGCCGCAGCCCCACCCTTCCGGCAATGCCTGACACGAGAGCGGCGGCCGAGCGCTCGCTTTCGTGAAGCGCCCCCAATGGCTATATCTAGGAGCCGTTTCGCTCAGCTATTGGGAGAATAGGCGTTTCTTTCGCGGTTTTTCGCGATTACAGACGCCGCAGGGTCCGCTCCCTGGGATAGCTAACGCTTCCACATTAAAAACAAAATGCGTAACGAGGCGCGAAAGCCGACCCTGCGAAGGCCAAACTACTCACTTGGTTCCAGTGTTCCATAGACAACCATCACGTCGCAGGTTGTGTAATCCGAATAAACGAGCCGATATTCAGCTGTCGCTGCATTGGCGGCTGTGGAACGAACGAAATACCCTCATTTTAGAAATGGCTACCGGTTTAGTCCTCGATAGCTTCACAAACGCAGGGCGTGGCTAATATTGTTCACGTTCCTCGCTTCGTGATTGGTTCTTCGACACTCTCGTCTGCTAATGCTGCAACCTGATTGGCTCCGCAGGGATAACAAGATGCCTGAGACTCGCCACGCACTGCGTTTCTTAGAGCTGTCGGTGACTGTGGAACAATGCACAACAGTCTTAGGGGGCATATAGAACCGCCGGAGATACCGCACCGTGCAAACTATACAGAAGGTTCCAAAGCCCCGTGAAGCCTTTAAAGTCACCGCATAAATCGGCTTGGTAACGTGTGGCGCTACTATTTATCACAGATGTGACCTAAAGTTGTTAATGCATCGCAACAAAATTTCATATAACACACTAACTCAAATAAAATAAAAATAAAACGTTTTTGGTTTGCTTTTGTTTTTGTTCCGGCATCTGTTGGCTAACTGCACAACCTCTGACCGGATCAACAACCGAGAGATGGTGGCAGCGGCCCCGTCGGCGGCAGATGCTGCAGGAAGCCACCACAGCAGAGTCTCTGAGCTGCCAGGTCCGCTGCCGGCATCTCTTGGTCCCCTGGGACTTACTACAGAGTTACCTGGATATGGTTGCTCTGGTGTGCCTGTGTGTGTGCCTGTGCGCTTGCCTTGGGGCGCACGGTTACTGTAAAGCGGACGCGGTGGCTGGAGTCATGTGCCGTCATGTCGGCTGTGAAGACGGAACACCTGATGCTATGATCGCTGTGAGTCTGAAAGAGACTGAACGGGCGCACCAACGGCGAGCAGAGAGACTGCCAGATGGAGGTGTGGACTTTTCCGCCGACTTTCTTTGCCTTACGTCCCTTGTGTTTTGCCATCGGTTAGCGGTTCTTCGTGCACTTTGGCTCCCGTACTACGACGACAGACCTGGATTTTTAATTCCTGAACATTTCTAAACCGCACCTGCGATGCCTCTCGGGGCGAGCACCCATGTTCAAAAGGGTTTTAGTGCGACTAAATACTAAATGCTAATCAGAGGGTGCGCAGTTGGGAGACGGACGCCGTAGATGCAAAAGGCAGTTACCTTTTTGTTTTTAATTTTTGCTCAGCCTAGTTTTTTCTTCGAAATTTCGATGCGATCCATGTTTACCACCACCTTGTGCACGGTAAATCGTAACGTGAAATATTACGAAACCGATTTACGCAGTCACTTTAAAGGGATACTACAACGAAATTTCGGCGGTCATTTTACGGTCTATATGTGTTCAAAGGAGAAGTATCACATGGAACATACCAATATCTTGATAAAAAAGTCTCGAAAAGGAATTTTAAAACGAATTAAACGATTAGCAAAGAGCACCTGGTGGATGTCGCAAAGGCCTCGTTTGTAATGCCTGCCTAGGAACCTTGACAGCAAGTGACGGTGAGTGTCTCACCTCCGGCAACGACGAGAGAAGAGGGCGAGGAACTCCATTCTTCCCGAGAATCCCTTTTGTGTCTCGCAGAAGTCGCTATTGTCACCCTACAAGCTTATAGAAGATTAACACGTCACTCAAAATTGGTACAAAAGCAGCCGCCTCGGTGGCTGGAACGACTAAGGCCATCCTCTCGACGTCATCCTCGCCGTTGCTTTGCTCGTCCCGAGACGACCTACGTCACGAATGCGTTGGATCTCACGTGCCCTATAAGCTGGGCCTTCTCCGAGCGCTTGCCGGAGTGGGTCGTTTATAACGAAAAATGCAGCCACCAGAATCAAAATACAAACGTGCAATTGTCTTTTACGGATATTGGGGATCATATTCAACCTATTTTTGAACGCGACGGGAATATTTCCAAATTTCGTTCGAGGTGTCCCTTTAAAGAGGTAGGGAAACAAAATTCCAGTGCTCATTTTCTAGCTTGAATGTGTTGCATGTTGCAACCTAACCTCAAAAACACCAGTCTTCCGTTCAAAGGCACACGAAAACTAATTTTAAAGCTAAGTAAACGATCTTTCAATGTTCACCTGGTGGATGCATGCGGAGCCTATTTGGGAGGTAATCTAGCAATGTTGTGGAGCTTGCTACGTAGTCGTGATGTAGCAGATTCCTTCGAAGCAGCGCCGCCCTTCGGCAATTTCAACATTTTTCCTTCTTAGCTTTCCTCCTAGCCTAACTCACAAATCGCACATTGTACCAAAGGGTCCAAGGAGACGGAAAGTAAGGACTCCCCTTTTTCTCGGACCCTCGTTCGTGCAACCGGATGCAGCCATTTTCCCCCTAGACGATCAGCCAACTGAGATTTTGTTGTGTTCGTCCGTTTTTTTATCGTTCCCCATCTCAGGGGTTACAAGATGTCGAACAAAAGTTGCTTTCCTCACCCCCGTTCAGCCCTAAGCTGACAGTGCTGTGGAAGCTACGTGCTCCTTGGGCCACCCACACGCTCATCACCCCACGGGTACTTCGAACGGCTCGGTTGTAATGCGCTGACGCTATTCATACCAACACAAGGCTGACAACGCCACCAAGGGCAAAGCTCATAAACACGCCAGCCTTGCTACGTCACGAATGCGGGAATCTTTTCTTTCTGTTTTTGTTTGCGCCGGATATCCCATGACGCATTGCGCTCTCCGTTCGCTTCTCTTCAAGCGCTTGCTCGAGTGCACCGTTTGGAACGAAAAATATAGCCAGTTGTTCAAAACACAAACGTGCGATTATCATTTACGGTTATTATCTATCAAGCTTGACTCATTTCCGAACGAAATTTAAATATTTCAATTTTTGTTTCCGTACCCCTTTAAAGGCTTCAGCGGGCTTCGGGACCTTCCGATACAATAAGTTTAAATGTCAAGAAACTAAATTCCGAAGCTTACGTTGCGTTGCAGTTGTCTGCATTGCCAAGACGGATGATGTCGTCCACTGTGCTGTTCCACGAACGAGCCATCGTGACACGCGCAGTGAATCCCATCCTGGATTATGAATAGTCCGAAATTTAATCTCATGTAGTCGTGGAAAACATAGAAGGTTAGCCAATGGCAGTTTCACACTTACAATTGGGTCGTCTGGGCGTCCCTGTACATGATTCTGCTCCTAGCAGTCCTGGTTGTGTTATTTTTTTCACACAATTTCACGCTGACACATTTCCCGGTGCCTCCCACGCCAGCATCATACTCGTAGGAGCGGTACATGAGATAAAAGGTTTCATTCTGACTCACAGTCTGCAAAAAAAGAGATTGAAAACAACATCTATCTACATCCCACTGTGTGACAGTATCACGTCAAAAATGTTTTGCTTTCTATTGCATCTATGGCCATTATAAAGAGTTATAAAATGACCCTAAAGTTATAACTTTTTGCGTAATATAATGCACTTTGTACCTCTAAACTCCATATCAACACAATCTAAACTCTGAGACAAGGAGGAGATGCAATAACGCAGAAAGCGACACAAAACCTCAAACGCAGCGGGGTTTATTCAAAAGGGAGACACTATGGGGCCCATCCTCACGAACAAAAAAAGGGAAGACAAAGGACATGCCACCGCAAAGAATTGACTGGATTCAGCCATACAGACTGACCATTTGACTTTGGGTCGAGGCAGAATGTTCTTCAGCGTGTTAAGAAAATAGCAGTTCCGCCATGTCTTGAAACTTTTTTCTTAAAATGGTACACTTTTGTCATAGCGGTGAAGACATGGATGGAAGATAAGGGACTATTTGTATCGTGGGGGATAAATCGTTTACTGCGCCAAAAACCGGAGACTCTAGAACACGACTTTCTAGATCGTTGGGGTGGAGTTTTCTTCTCGGATGTGCTGCAATAAATACTATAAAAGGAGCTCCCGTTGGATCCACATAGCGTCAGTATTTAACCATTGGAAATGAAAATGGTGCCCAGTATGGTCTGGCTATGATTGTCAGACTTCACAGCAACTGGAAATCGCGTATGGCGGTTTGTCACAGAAATGTTGATGTTAAGGCGGTATCAAATTACTATATTGTGTCTTTGCGCAATGCTAAAAATAGATATATGGAAGTAAGGCCGTGTAACTACGGGATTAGCGCCAATGACTGCCCCTTCCCCGCTTCTCCCTAACGTAGGAACTCTCGCCCTCTACAGGAGGTGTACACACTGCATCCTCACCCAAAGGAGGCAGCAAAGTGCAGCACCCGCTCTGAAGCTCATCTTGTGCTCTGGTAGTTTGTGGTGTGCTTGTAGAATTGCGTGCTAGAGGACAACGCAAAGGTGACCTCTTTGCTGTTGCCTTCCCCCCCAAGACTCTGAATATGCAGGTCTTCTCATATTCCAAGATCGTTCGAGAAACCTTAGTAATTCCCCCAGCGTGTTTGCATAAAATATAATAATGAAAAATCAGTGTTGGGAAGTATTTTAAGTGCATGGTACTTAAAGTACTAGTTTAAGGGTGTTTAGAAAACTCGTACGTTGCTGGAAGTACATTCTCTGAGCATGTAATACTTTACTAAATTCTTTTTCCCGATACTTTCTGAGGAAAGTAAAACTGGCGACTTCACACGGCATTACCCAAACTTGAAAACAAATTAGATATCATATCGTCATGTGAAAAAGCGCTATCCTTTCGAGCCTTCATTTGGTCAATTTTGTGAGTGAAGTAATAGCATCTATATGACCGATAAAAATAAGTACCTTATAATTTTATCGTGTAAAATAGTTCGTTAGATAGAGCAAAGCAGCTTCTCTGTGGCGGCTTTACTTTATCCAATATTTGCCGCCATTCCCGAAAAAAATTATTGAACCTCCGATTACCCCTAAAGCAATGTATACCAATTAAAAAAAACACGCTATTTAGGGGAAGAAAGGGCATTATGAAAGACTGTGTTAAAAGCTACTTCTAGTTCACTTCTAAAGTACATTGCATTGACGGTAATTCACTTCGAGTACATTGCAGCCGGTGTACTTGAGATTACGTACTTGAAGTACATAACCTCTCATTTACTTTGTACTCAACTTAGAGCACCTTTGAAATATATCTTACGCAACACTGTAAACAATCAAACACTGCCTTCGAAATCAAGCTCAAGCAGTGCTTAACCTAAAAGTATAAATGATGCATCCGCAGTACATCAATGTAAAAAAAAGGTTCAAACTGTTAGTCACGCACAAGCTGAACCAGCTATTAAATCATTTTTATCAAAATACAACCTGCGTCATATTTGTGCACTTTCTTGTTACCATAAAAAATATAAAAGTAACTTCAAAAAGTAATTTGCTACTTTTTTAAGGTAGTTAGTATTTACTCAGTTAGTAATTCCATGTCAGTAATTTCTAATCTACTCAAAGTACTTTTTAAGCCAATACGCGGAAGCTTAACCTAACAACTTTTTCGGAGTAACTTGTACATGTCTCCCTAGAACTAAACCAATCAGGCAGAGTGCATGCGGCGGAACCCTGTGATTGTTTTGTGCTTCATTGGTTTAGCTTGTGACAGCAAATGCACAAACAGCGCCATAACGATAGACTTTTGAAGCGACTTGATTAGCTCCATCGAATCAGCATTGGCTGCGGACGGACTTAATCTGAAACAGAAGTATGTTTCGAAACTGAAAGTGCTATTATTGCTGGACACTGCTGCAGAAGTAAAGGTATTATTTCTGGTTCACAACGGCTAACATTAGTAATCAGAAGAAGGAGTGTTAACTTTTTCTGATTACATTTGCAAAGCAAAGTGATGCACACGGTTTCCATTGAAAAAGAAAATGCCGAAAACAACGGTGGGAGTTTTCGTGGTGCCACAGGATATACGAACATAAGAGTTCTTCGATATAGCAGAGTTGCGGGTTTGTTTTCCCTGAGCCGCCACACACCTATTCGCCAAGATCGATCACGTGAGGAGCGAAGCATCCAGCGCCGTGCAGGAAAGCCACCGCTAAGGTCGCTCCCCCGATGTTGCCCGCGCCCCGGCGTATGCTCCCCTGATCCCGCCTCCTTCTCCCCCTTTTGTGTTTTTTATTCGCAGCGGCGCGTGCGAAGCCGCTATTCCCAGAATTCAGTCACGTGGCGAACAAAGCATCCAGGGCCGTGCTGGAAAACCGGCGCTACGGCCACCCGCCGAGGCTGAATGCGCAACTCTGCTACAGTAGGTAGCTATCCCATACAAAAGTTGTGTATGGTTGGCTATAGAAAATCCTTTGTATGGCCGGCTATAGAAAATTAACCCAATTAGCTATTGCCGCTTCTATGGCTGTCTATAGCTTCTCCTATGGTCTCCCCTATGGTTGTCGATAGCTTTTCCAAATGAAATTTCACCATCGAATTTTGTATGGTTTAATTTATGGGTCTCTTTTGAAAGGATGCTATAGCCGCCTGTGGCTTTTCTTTGGGTTCCTTTGGCCTTCTATAGCTTCTTGTAAGGTCTGCTATAGTGATATCTATGGCTCACTCTATGGATCTCTTTAGACACCATGCTATAGTAACCTATGGCTTTTACTATGGTTTATTTAGCCGCCTATTGCTCTTTGTATGGTCCGCTATAGCTCAATCTATAGTTCGTCCTACGGTTGTCTATACTGTTAAGAATGGAACCTTCGGCGACCTTCTTCCGAGTTTCAACGCGGCGGAAACGAGTCATGATCTGTCCGGGAACGTCGCCTGCTGGACGGGGCCTACGCGAAACGAGTCTCGAGGAGTACGGACCCGGCGCCTACGTGTCTGCGCCTGCGGGAGACAGGTCTCGACGCGCTCGTGACGTCAACGGGACGTGTGTGCGTGCGTGCGGCTTGGTGCGCTCCGGAAGGGGAGAGAGGCCGGGCCTAACTGCGGAGAAGACAGGTCTCGACGAGTCCGTGACGTCAACGGGACGTGTGTGCGTGCGTGGGGCTTGGCGCGCTCCGGAAGGGGAGAGAGGCATGACCTAATTGCGGAGGACCATGGCTACGACGCACTTCTGGCTACGACGCGGCGGACTTTGCTACGACGCACTTGACGGCGGGTTGCTGCTGCGCACCTGCTGCCCTGGCGGGGAGTGAGGGAGAAAACGGACCCTATATAAGGCGGAGCGCGAGGCTGCTCAGGAGTTCTCTCGGATTTGACGACTGTATCGCAACCATGTAATTAAACCGTTCGTTACGTTACCAATTCTCCCACCTCCACTGGACCCCTGGGTTCTTCACTTCGGGGAATGGTCGTCGTCACGAGCCAGGAAGCTCCCGGACGTGCGGCTCAAACCCCGCCTCTAACAACTGGTTGGCAGCGGTTGGGATCGGACCATGCGACATCGTGCTACATCTGCGGGTGAGCGTTTGGACTTTGCTTTGAGATTCGCCAGGCTTCAGATTATGGGTAATTAATTTTGAACTGCTGGGAATCCTTAAGTTTTGACTCGTGCGCTAGGTTTGTGTACAACCTTGCGACAAGTTTTAGAACAAAGCCAAAGCTAAAGAGCAGCGATCATGGATCTAATGAGGTTACTGAGAACAGATTTATTCTGTTTGTGTGAAGAATTGGGTGTGGAGGTGGAGCAAAAGATGAAGAAATCTGAGATCAGTAAAGCGATTTCAGAGAGCGCAGAAGCAGAGGAAATTAGAATTGCGTGGGAACTGCTTCTGAACGCTAAGAGCGAGGCTGCAGCGAGAGAGGAACGAGAGCAGGCTGCAGCGAGAGAGGAACGAGAGCAGAAGCAAGCTGCTGCGACAGAGGAGCGAGCGCTGAAAAGGCTAGAGCTCGAAATTGAACAAGAGCGATTAAACTCTCAGAACAGTAGAGTTGGGGCTCCGGTGCGAGCAAGTGAGACCGAGTCGTATCAAATGAAGAAGCTCATGCAGCCGTTTAAAGTTGGGGAAGACGTGGGCCTGTTCTTAGTGAACTTTGAGAGGACATGTGAGAAGTTGAGCTTCGCCCCAGAAACGTGGCCGCAACGGCTTTTGACTTTGTTGCCCTGTGAGGCTGCAGAGGTTGTCGCGCGCCTTAGTGCTGGAGACGCGGACGACTACGACAAGGTGAAGTCCAGCCTTTTGAAACGGTACCGCCTTTCTGCCGAGGCGTTCCGTCAAAGGTTTAGAAACGCATCCAAAAAGAGCAGCGAGGGCTACTCGGAATTCGCTTACGGGCTTAAAACCAATTTGATAGAATGGTTGAAGAGCGAGGAAGTGTACGAAAGCCGAGACAAGGTAGTCGAGTGTGTGTGCCTCGAACAGTTCTTTCGTAGCATTCCGCAGTCAGTCAAGCTCTGGGTGCAGGACAGGGTAGGAGTCGACTCTGTCGAAAGGGCCGCTGAGCTAGCCGAGGAGTACGCAACGCGTAGAAAGCTGAGCGGAGAGGAAAGCGAACCCGGCCGGAGCGATCAGCGCAAGACCTTCCGACAGGGAAACGGTTTGCGAGAAAACGGGCCCGAGAAGCCCGAAGCAGGACAAAAGGTCCCAGAAAAGAGCGCAGAACACTCGAACGGAGACGAGGCGCGGAAAAGCCAAACAGGGCAGTTCGAGGCAAGGAAGCCGTTCCTGTGCTACAACTGTCAGGAGCCGGGACACATAGCGGCCAGATGTAACAAACCGCGGGTTGTGTTCTCGACCGTGACCGGTAGTGACGAGGACCTGGAGCTCCTTCGTCCCTATCTTCACGAGCTCCAGGTAAACGGAAAGCCGTGCAGGGTGCTTCGTGACAGTGCAGCGACGATGGACGTTGTTCATCCGTCGTATGTAACGACATCCGATTTTACTGGAAAGGTAGTTTGGATCAAGCAGCTGCTCGAAAAGCACAGTGTCTGTCTGCCTATGGCGACGGTAAGGATAACTGGCCCGTTCGGAGAGCTAGTGACAGAGGCGGCTGTCTCGCAAACAGTCCCGTTGGAGTATCCTTATTTGTTTTCTAACCGGTCAGAATTCCTGCTGCGCGAGAGGGGTCAACAACTGGGAGAGGACTAGTTCAGTCAGGTACGAGGTCCAAATCGCGTCAGCTCGCCCCTTTGTTGACGAGTGATCCAGAGCCCGAGGCAGCTGTCGGGGAGCAGGCACTACCAGAGTTCGAGGCAGAGAAACGGGATGAGAGGGACCAGGTTGTAGAACAGCCTGACCTCGTAGCACTAGAGAGTGTACGCCGTTCCAACGAGCCGGCGAAAAGGCGGAGGAAGACGGGATCAGCGAAAGATCTCTCGTAGCTCCGGCGTCACGTAACTTTGGTCCTCTGCTACGAGTAGACAGAGTGTCTTTGACAGTCGAGCAGAAGAGCGACCCTAGTGTGTCAGGGTTTCGCGGTACAGCTCAGGAGATTGCTAGGACCAATGTGACGGGGGCATGAAAAAGGCGGATTGTTTTATCGGCGCTATAAGGACCGCATTTTCACGTCTAGATAATCACGTGAAAATCGATCACTACGACTTCAGGGCAAGAAAAAGGAAAGGCAAATTTAACGGCAATGCCGATGGGTTGAGCAGATTTTTCTGGTATCACCAAAAGCGGTAGTGATGATCTCAGAGGTCTCCGTCATCCACGGGAATGAGGATCAAAGTGGGGGCACTTCGTTAAAACCCCAACAAGACCTCTGGAATTGCAAAAAGTTTTTGTCTTTTTGTATTTTGTTCATTGTGACCTCTTTGGAAAAATGAGTTGTGTTTTGGCGACAGCGAGTCTCGATACCGCAGTTGTCCTAAGGTTTCAAATTTGTAGTTTTTTTGCAAATTTTTGTCAATCCGTAGTCGAGTCTGGCGGGTCTCTGGCGAATTCCGAGCGTTTGACTGCGGTGTGGCGTGGTGTTGTGTGGGACGTTTCCGCTAATGCCTCCGTTGTAAGAGGTTTGGGAGTTTGTTGGGTGCTTGCAGCGTCTTCTCAAGGCCTACTCCAAGCCCACCTCTTCAGGCCAGCGATCGTACCACCGGCCTTTCGAGGTTTCCCTGGCCCCGGAGGGGCTGTTAAAATGGAACCTTCGGCGACCTTCTTCCGAGTTTCAACGCGGCGGAAACGAGTCATGATCTGTCCGGGAACGTCGCCTGCTGGACGGGGCCTACGCGAAACGAGTCTCGAGGAGTACGGACCCGGCGCCTACGTGTCTGCGCCTGCGGAGACGGGTCTCGACGCGCCCGTGACGTCAACGGGACGTGTGTGCGTGCGTGCGGCTTGGTGCGCTCCGGAAGGGGAGAGAGGCCGGGCCTAACTGCGGAGAAGACAGGTCTCGACGAGTCCGTGACGTCAACGGGACGTGTGTGCGTGCGTGGGGCTTGGCGCGCTCAGGAAGGGGAGAGAGGCATGACCTAATTGCGGAGGACCATGGCTACGACGCACTTCTGGCTACGACGCGGCGGACTTTGCTACGACGCACTTGACGGCGGGTTGCTGCTGCGCACCTGCTGCCCTGGCGGGGAGTGAGGGAGAAAACGGACCCTATATAAGGCGGAGCGCGAGGCTGCTCAGGAGTTCTCTCGGATTTGACGACTGTATCGCAACCATGTAATTAAACCGTTCGTTACGTTACCAATTCTCCCACCTCCACTGGACCCCTGGGTTCTTCACTTCGGGGAATGGTCGTCGTCACGAGCCAGGAAGCTCCCGGACGTGCGGCTCAAACCCCGCCTCTAACAATACCCATCGTGCTACAGCTGTCTATGGCATTACCTATGGATCCTTTAGCCGCGTATAGCTTCTTGTATGGTCTGCTATAGAGATCTCTATGGTTTACTCTATGAATCCTTTTAGACACCGTGCTAATAGCAGCCTTTTGCTTTTTCTATGATTTCTTTAGCCGCCTATTGCTCTCTGTATGGTTTGCTATAGCTTATTCTAGAGCTTGTCTTATGGGTCTCTTTACCATCGTGCTATAGCTGCCTGTAGTTTTTCTTTTTACCGCAATCATATGAAATGTGAAACAAATTACTTGTTGTCACTGTGCATCTTAAAAAAAAACACCTTGTAGGACGTGTTGAACTTCATAACCTCATTAAAAAACAAAAAGCTAACATTTCAACAAAAAAAAATGAATAACAAGCACTAACCCAGGTGTTTGCAAAACCACAGGTAAACAGACACAAGGAATTGCTTTCAAATCTCCTAGATGTTTCTTACACACAGCCCATTCTGTAGCCAAGCACAAACTAATTATATTGCCTCGAGCGGAGCTGACCA